>JAQJVL010001492.1:0-181171 GCA_035578905.1 Stictocephala bisonia | reverse complement strand
AACACTAACAAGGTGATAGAGGGTAACCCTCATGCTGCATATTTTAGAGTAATATATGCTTTAAAAAGTCTAAACGTTTGGCATCGTGTCTTTTTTTCTTGTTATTCGTGGTTAGTAGAATATTTCATAACATTATATTTTTGGAAGATTATTAATTTTTTGTAGATTTATTTTAAAATATTTAATTGATTCATTGCTGCCCCCATTCATATCTCATTTAAACCTTGATTTTTAAGCAAAGAATAATATTTGTTTTAATTTGCTTTTAAGATATTTTATTGCTTCATTTATTACATGTTTTTCTCCTCTTTCTACAATATTAGGAGGTATACTTTAAATAATATTGAAAATAACCTTTTTATTGTCAGTATTATAAGCCCATGATTCTGCCAAGTACATAAAAACTTTAAGTTTAAAATGATATTTTGAAAATGGAGACCAGGTGCTGCAAAGGAATATTTAAGCTATATTAGCTTAACAGAAATTCATGGATATAAATCTAACAGAATAGTGTGTATATAAATCTAGGATTTTTATTTATTGTTGAATAATTTGTACAGACTAGTTATAATTTTTTCCCATTACAAATCCTTAAATTTTTAACGGTAAAATTACTTGAGATATTATCCATTTTCATTATTTCATTAAGATAATACAAATATAACATTACATTACCTCTGTACATGTATGGATGGGGGGTTGAACCAATACCAATGTACATATATTGGGTACTCTGTATACACGGTATTGTTTAAAACTCTAACAATTATATAAATAAATATAATACTGTAGTAATTTAACATGAACTTGAGAGTTAAAACCTGGCATATAAATTATATGTCTTTTATCAGAGAGACAATTTAAGAGTTTCAAACACCTTAAATCTAACACTACGTCCTATTATCTATACAGCTTTAAATGTAGGACGGAAAAATAATTTAGGATTTGGTTAGTGATAAATAAAGTGATATGTATTCAAATATTTTTATGTTAATAAAGTTGTGTTAATAGTTTCATTATAAAATTATTAACTTACTATGTTGTTTAATATTTTTACTGTAAACATAAGTTTTAGTAAATCCTTTGATACTTTGATACCTCATTTTATGTGACAATAATATTAATAATATGCCTAAGGTATAGTTTATTTTAAACATATTTGCAAAATTATCACTCATGTTGCAAATATAACTAAATGATTAATATTGAATCTGATGAAGTAAGATTTTATACATTTATTTACGTTGAAATAATTTAAATTAAAAAAATTTATAACAACGAATAAACGTTCCAAGAATACTGAGATAAGTGCGGGAATGTGGCTTAATAATACAATACAAACACATAGTTGCTATACAAACTTCAATCTCCTCATAAGTACCTTGGTAATTGGATTAAACCAACGCCATTACCTTCACAATCAGTGTTGTGGCCGATGGGCTGGCTTCATTCAGCTTTGTAAAGTCGAGGCCGTTGCAGATTAACTTTGTTTATAGATTATTTTGATACTATTATTCATATTCAATTTTAATTAAAATCGCACAATATTACGAGTAAAATCTTTGACCGATGGTTTTTATAGTTTTTGTTCGGAAACGACCATAAAGACAACATCTAAATTACAAAAGTTTTCAATATATTTTTACACCTAAAATAATATACTTTGTTACTGAATTAAATAAGTTAGGTAATTCAACTATAATTGATTTTTGAGTTTGTAATAAGTTTTTAATTGTAGCATGAAAAACATGTCCAATAGGAAAAATGTGATGTGTAAAAAATCAACACACAAAAATGTTATAACTTAACCAACTAGTATTGACTGTTACATAGTTTTGAATGGAGTTCTTTTATAAATTGTATGGTTTTTGATTTTAGTTTATTTTGTACATAAATGTTTGTTATAATATCTTGTGCGGATATTTTTTAACTAAAAAACTGAATTGTGCAAAAACTTTGAAGTTATTGCTTATTTAAAAATTAAATTGGCATACTAAATACTAAACCCATACATTTTGTTAACGTTTAATGACTATTCACACGTTTATTATTGATTATAATACTAATTACACGTTTGAAGACCCTTATATCTAGATAAAACTGAACGACAAACGTAATTCACAGTTTCATATCTAATTCAATTAAAGTAAATACAAAGTATGAATATTACAATGATTTTGATAGTAAAAATACTTTTGGGACACTTTTATTTTATTATAACTTATATTTGCATTGTCAATTTATGAGTTTAAATATACGACTGGGTTAAACGTTATAGATTGTTGTAGCATAATAATTTAATATACAATGCATAGGATTACTTTCAATGCCATAAAACCAGATAGTTGGAATCTTTACATATCATTTATATCAAATCATCAATGATATAAATAGTTTATAGGTCTTTACTATATTAATAGAATATGTATAATGTTCATTATATTTTGTCGGTCATACTGAACAAATTGAAAACGTATAAAGTTCAATAATCCTTTACCAATAATTTAATATCCAAAACCTGACAATTTTGCTGTATATCATGAAATTTGTTCACACAAAAATCATCGCCCCATTCATAGTTCAACTTATGAAAAATCTTTAGGATAAAAATGATAATAATTTTTTTTTAAATTTACAATAGTTACAGTTAACTACATATAGCTTGAATTGTCGCCAAAGTCAAATCAATTCCAGGTCGGCTTTTCGGTACGCGTAACTCTAAATATGTATTTCCAAAGATCTTACTGGAATGTATTCCCAACATTAATCGTACATTCTTTAAGCAACCCCAGCCATAACTCTTACTTTATTACAGTCACGCAGTGAGTCGCTGTTTTACTGTCCCCCGTGAAAGGAAATGGCCATAAAGTAAATGTCTACGGCAGGTTGAAACTGGTCGTAACCAGTTTACAGGCTCTCAATCTATATTTTAAATTGTAATTACGAATGAAAAATGATATGATGTCCTCTAACTGTAGTCAGAGTCTGTTTTAAAAAGTTTAATTATTTTTATTTATTAATCTATAGCAATTACTGTATTAAAAACAATATTCCTCTTATTGCAACCCTCTTGCTAATTGTTATTTGAGGAAACAACTGTAAAAATTATGTACTATAATTTTTCAATAGCACACTGGAATTAAAACTTGCAATTAAATTATTTATAAAAGTTTAAGAATATCTACAGTTAATGTTGAATTTGATATTACAAAAAACAGTCAACCGGAGAAATACGACGCTCACCCACGCTACTTATCCGAAAGTAAGCGCAAACTGTTTATTTTATTATTATTCAAATACGAAATGGATATTAAAATTAAAATACTAATTTAAATTAACCAAGAAATTCAAATATCTATTAATCCGGTTGTCCGTCTGAGGTAGGAAATACCAGTCTATATTAGTTATTCATTTCACTACTTTATGAATTATGTAGATGAAAGTGATATTTAAATTAACTGTTGCTTTATTTATGTTCATTGTGGTATATTATTTTAAATGTTGGTTTAAAATTGTAAGTATGTTCCATATTTTTAAGTTACACATCTCCAACTTAATAACGGTTGTAATTTTACGTTTATCTTACTTTAACTGTAGTGAGTTTCTACATATGATGGTGCTGCTCTGGTTAAAATATTGTAATTAAAATATTTAAAACAATATTATGTATATAGACGTCTCTTGAGTCACCCAGATGTTTTCGTGCAGCGAATTTTACGTATTTTTTCTTATATAAAAAAAATATTAGCTAATCTTTTCCGTATAATATTTTATACATTCATAGGAGATAAATGAGAATAATAAATATATACTCAAAAATATATTAAGTTAAGTAATTTTAAAATTTGTTGACGAAAATCATTACTACATAACAATTTTAATAGGGTAAGTAGAGAAATTGACTCGGTAATTATATAGTACAAGAGCCTTGTCGATTTTATAGTTAAACATTGATTCCATAGTATATCCATAGCTAAGACACAACAATATGATCGTTGTGTTCAGAACATTTAAAGAATAATTAAAAAAAACCTATCTTAGATTTTTAAAGAGCTTTTGAGTCTGTAGCTGTGGTGAGACAAAAATAAATACAAACCTAGTTGCATTTTAAAATTAGGTGTTCCGTAATCTACATTAAGTTATTTGCTCTGTGCTATTATATTGTATTATGAGCAGATATTTATCAGTCTTCACAAAAATAAACAGATGAATAAAATAATAATGTACAGTTATTTTTAAGGTCAACACATTGCCTACCCGCCCACCCATACACGTATAGTGTGGTATTGACCCAGCCGCTCACCCATACACGTACAGTGATATTGACCCACCCGGCCACCCATACACGTACAGTGGTATTTATGGGTGGGACTGTACGTGTATGGGAGGAAGGGTGGGTCAATACACTGATTAGATATTTTTTTAGCGTTTCTTTTGTAAATACAGTAGCGCCACAAAGTCAGGGTCTATAATAAAAAAAATCGATCGTAGATTCTCCCTGGCTGTCCATCGATTAGATACAACTCCTACTGACTAAGGGGTGTGTCAAATCTAATGAATTTGTTTTTTTAAACATGATTTCTTACGTAGTTAGAAAATCCAATCTCGGTTAAAAAATGTGCACAAGACTTCGCAATAATTTAAATTTCTGACTCATATTAAAAATTCTGACTCATATTTAAATTCAAGCTCATATTATTTACGCAAACTGAAGAGAATCGTATACATTTACACGTTGTCCAATCATTCATGATCGTAAATATACCGTATGTGTATGAGTGGGTGGGTTGGTAAATTATAGTGTTGTTTTATGGGTTTGTGTTGGTCAGAACCAATGTAGGCGTAGTTTTCGTTTTATTTTGAACATTTTGAATTAACCGATAGCTTCTTAATAGTTGGTGCATTGATTTACTCAATCATTAGTTAGTTAATGCCACCGTACGTTAAAACAAATATTTTTCTAACAATGTTCGAAGCGCCTATGTGTGATACAACTCCCGCAATACACGCCTGTACCTGAATCACGGTTTAGCGCCGTCACATATTGTAAATTCGATGAAACCAACACGTACGTTAGTATGGACCCACTCACCCAAATGTTTGAGTAACCCACCCTATCACCCAAAACCAATGTAGGTGTATGGGTGAATGGGTTGGTCAATACTAGTGTTGTTTTATGGGTTTGTGTTGGTCAGAACCAATGTAGGCGTAGTTTTCGTTTTATTTTGAAAATGTTGAATTAACCGATAGCTTCTTAATAGTTGGTGAATTGATTTACTCAATTATTAGTGTTTTATATAATTTAGTTTATGAAATCATTAATTAACTAGATTTCAAACAACACCACTGTACGTGTGTGGGTGATCGGATGGGTCAACACCACTGTACGTGTGTGGGTGAATGGACAATGTATGTGTATGGGTGGACGGGTGGTTCGATACCAATTTATGTGAGTTTTCTATTTACTAAGTCAATCTTTGAGGTCAAGTTTTTTTTTAAAGCACAAACTGAGTGATATGGATACTCAAAATGTGTGGAATATTTTTCCCGATTACAAATACGACAAGGACTTTGCCATCAAACAATTATCAAGCCAGCACCAGAGGTGTGATGATTTCGGTAGGATTTCTTACCCTAACGCACTATTAGGGTAAGACTAGGTTAGGTATTGATAGATTAGGTTATGTTATGTTTGGTTTGGTTAGGTTATGTTAACTTTGATTTAAGTTGTTAGTTTTAACCTAATCCAACTAAACGTAACATAACCTAAAAATACTTAACGACTTCAACAAAACTATATAAATTAACATAACGTAACCAAACCTAACATAGCCTAACAGGATCTAACCAAACCTAACATAACCTAACTTATAATTGCCAACCCTAGCACTGTCCTCTTAGATCGTAACCTAACTTAAATCGGTATATTTCCGGTGCTGATGTTCTTAATTACGGTTCAATTGTAAAAACCTCGCCATATGCATGATCTGGACCAAATTCACACAAGTTGATAACCTACATAACTATATTTATGAAAACAAATGTTTTTCCGTTTTTCCCCTCTGCCGTAACTTGTCCGGCTTTTCCATTAAAAAACTTACCATATTTTTTCTTATTTATGTATCTATTATAAGAAGAAAAATTCATCAAACAATGATAAGTCCCGTGTTCTATATAACTACTATAGATTATTTATATGTTTCATAACCAGTTTTAGGACAGATAAATATGATTTACCGCTCATTTATGAACCAGATCTAACACGTGAATTACAGCTAACGAAAAGTACATAAGTGTTTGTTAATTTTTGTCCAACTTTGTCTCGTTCTTACGTAATTACAGTAACTCTCTTTCTTTCACTAGACTTATTATAGTCCTTTTTCCAATTAAATTCGGACCAAGTATACAACAAGACTTAAATGCCAGTTCTAAAGATTGTTATTTTTTTTATACATTCTCATTTTTAATATTTATTTATTGTATCATACGTAGTATCATTAGTTTGAATTATATATATATCATCTGAACAGAGACCTCTACATGTTTTCAAATTTATTTAATCATTTCTTTTGCTATATATATTTTATAATAGGTCTTTTCATACTATTGTAAGAGTACCTAAACAATATAAGTTTTTTTTTATATTGTAAGCAAACATTAAAAATACACCACTTTAAAGTAGGTAGGATTATCCCTCAAAAAGGTTTGTGGGCTGGATTATTTGTTTTGTGAAGTTGGCCTACCCACTTTAAAATTTGTGTAGTTTATTTAGAACTAACGTTAATATTCGAGAACTAACGAGGAACTAACGAGGAACTAACGAGGAACTAACGATAGAACTGATTATAAGTGGTTAAGCTGTTTTGGGTAGGTCAACTTCAAAGATCCTTCTCCCGCGGATCCAGAGTAAAAACGTGTTTACCAACTGTCTTAAATTATACAGATAGTTGCACTATCTGTCGTTTTTTTATATAGTTTAAATAAAACTTGCAATAACAATAATGTACACACATAGAACTGACAAATTCCTCAATTTCCTGATCGTCCATAAATCTCAGCTAGCAGATGTGACTGAATGGAATATAAGGTTTTCATAGTATAATTTACAGGGAGCCCAGAGTGCATTTGTGTGATTCTACTTTCACAAAGTAAATCAGTCTTAAACTTCAGAATATTTTAAATAAAATGAAAGCCACACAGACACGTTACAAAGAATGTGGTGAAGTGTACATCTACAATGATTTTTAAATTCTCAGAAAAAAACTAAGCAATTTCGTGTGACTGCTACCATAACTATAAGGATTTCTTGGGACCCACCATACAAAATAACATCAAGTTGTTTTGGTCACACATTAACAACCTCAAAATTGCCACTACTCTATCTCACCTAAACTAAAATAACATATAAACTGATGTTGCTAACCTGCAATGCGAAATCTTCACAGAATTTTTTAAATCTGTTTATTATACTGATATGTCGATTCCCTCTTGCCTCTTCGACTTCGAAACCACCCTTAACATTGCCTCATGTTAACAGCCCAAGAAGACGAAAAAAGCTTAAATTCTTAGATCCATTCAAAGACACGCCACCTGACATCATACCCTCAGCAATAGTAAAATACTGTGGCCTTCTACTTGCTCCCCATCTCTCTACATAGTTCAGTATGTTACTTAAATACTTAGATCCATTCAAAGACACGGCACCTGACCTCAAACCTCCAGCAATAGTAAAATACTGTGGCCCTGTACTTGCTCCTTATCTCTCTACATATCTCAATATGTTACTAAAATACTTAGATCCATTCAAAGACACGGCACCTGACCTCATACCTCTAGCAATAGTAAAATACTGTGGCCCTCTACTTGCTCCCCATCTCTCTACATAGTTCAATATGTTACTAAAATACTTAGATCCATTCAAAGACACGGCACCTGACCTCATACCTCTAGCAATAGTAAAATACTGTGGCCCTCTACTTGCTCCCCATCTCTCTACATAGTTCAATATGTTACTAAAATACTTAGATTCATTCAAAGACACGGCACCTGACCTCATACCTCTAGCAATAGTAAAATACTGTGGCCCTCTACTTGCTCCCCATCTCTCTACATAGTTCAATATGTTACTTAAATACTTAGATCCATTCAAAGACACGCCACCTGACCTCATACCTCTAGCAATAAAAATTATCCATTCAAAGACACGGCACCTGACCTCATACCTCTAGCAAAAGTAAAATACTGTGGCCCTCTACTTGCTCCCCATCTCTACACATAGTTAAATATGTTACTAAAAAGTGGTACATGGTCATCAACTATTTAATAAACAAATACATAATGATAATTGACAACTGTATATTTTCTGTACATTTATATAACTCGACTGTTAGTTGTAAATAGTATATTATAAAAAAAGTTTGTATCGATAAGTTTAAGATCATTATACTCGTAGCTATATTATTTTTAATACTTTGAACACTTCAAAACCATTACTTAATTGTATGTATAATACAGTTTTGGATCTATTCTATTCAAACAAAGTAAGAAACTATACTTCATATACCCCCCTCCACCCACCTACCCACTATACCTACCCACAAAAACCCATGGCCGATGTTCAATTTAAATATAAAAACACTTATTTATAAAATATATTATGGAGTGCATACAATTTGATAAATACAACTAAGAGCCATTTGATAAATTAAAGTATGTAGAGTGTATATAGAGTGAGTTCCAATACTTATATGAATATCAGTAGTACTGTTATTGTTTTAAGAATAAATGTTTAAAAATACATATTCTACAATTTTAAACCCATCCTCACTTCCTAAATAACACTAAAATAATGAAACAACGTCAAAATAAATAAATGCACACATTTTAAAATTTAACAGTATGTTGAAGTATTTTAGTTTTGCGTTTTTAAAAGAGAGGAAGTTAGAACTGTTCTTCTTTTCGTTTAAGCCTTGATTTATAGCAGGATAGTACAGTATAAGTTATGACAATTGAGTTACTTCAAACGGAATACAAGTTTGCAGATATAAAAATGAAATGGAAAACAAGGCTAAAAAGAGTTTCTGAATTAAATATTGAAGTAACAATGAGTTGTATAAAAGTAAAGCTACAAAGACTGCCTTTAGGTGTCTCAGGTATTTCCTTAGCTAATGGACCATTATGTAAATGACCACCTGGATAGTTGTGAAGTGTTTTCGTCTTTAAGTAAGTTAATTTTACTGGTGCTAAATTTATTTAATTTTTAAATGAAAAGGTTTTAAAGTCCGAATGCGGATTTTTAGTAAATTTATTATTTATTTTTTTAATTAGTATAATACGTGTTGGTATATATACAGTACAAGTAAACGTCACACAACACAAATTTATTAGAATATAAGCACGAATTGCACAAATATATTACAATACAAGTACAAAATGCACGAATGTTATGGTTATCGATTTCGGTGAACGACGCTCACCTTCCTCAGACCAGAGGGATTCACAAAAGATTATTTTATAAATAATAGTAATTTATTATTTATAAAATAATCTTTATTTAAATCCTCTTAAAATCCATCACAAGACAGTTTTGTTCAGATTTTGTCATATTTTGACTGTATTACACCTTTAGTAACGAAGGTCTCTCAGTTTGTTACGAGCAAAACACATAAATAAGAGTAATGGAAATAAAGAAGATTTATGTGAATTAAAACACCCCCAACAATGTAAGTACTAACAATGCAGAGGCTAAATAAATTTGTAAATGATACCATAATTGATTCTATTATATGCTGTATTAGGTCTATTAAATAGTTCTCTAATTAGTCTAATTGTAAAATAAATGAATTAAAGATATCCCTAAACTAAAATTATACAAATAAATTTGGATATAATATTTTAGAGTTAAGCTAAATATGTAAATGTTTTAATAAATATCTCTCTTACAGACTTTAGTAGTTTACTAAAATCGTATGTAGAGTAAAGTAAAATAATTAAAGTGTGTTTATGCTATTACTGAATCGGCAATTATTCAGCGAAAATTTATATAACAAAGATTAGATGACCTTTTCTTTATAACATTTAAAATATTTACACAAAACAAGCCAGGAAATATATTATTCTATTAGTTATTACTCTACGAATACGAATACTGAATTTATTCATAGTAAATATAAATTGTATATTCATAGTAAAAATTATATTTACTATGAATATATTTTTGAAAGCCGTTGTAAATGGGACAAAACTACAAGAAAAAAGTTAAGCTCAAATTCTTATAGGAAAACTCTTTTCAATTGGTTCCCTAAGTCAACAGTCGTGCAACTTTCACTATGTACGCTTCTTCCCTCAGTAGTTTCAGGCTTCCAAACTTTTATTTCACATCTCCTCAAACCCCCACAGTTTTGTTCACAGAAAGTTTGTTGCCCAACACATGTAAAGTACACTTTTAACATCTTCGTTGATATTTTGGAAATTATAAATAGTAAACTGAAAATAAAATTTTCATATAAATAATTTTAATCTAAATAAAAAGATAAAGTATTTAATTTAATGGTACACCTAGGCTTATCGCTAACTCATTACAAACAAAATATCGACTTCAATTTTAATGTAATACTTTAAAAAAATTAATAAATGAAAAGATTAAAGGATATTGAAAATAGAAATTTATTTAAACGAGTTTATAAACTTAATTTGCAATAAAATATACTAATATAAGTTTTTAATTTTTAATTATTTTTACTATTAGATAGTTGTAATTGATAATTATTGTTTAGAGATTATTAATAACAACAGTAAATTGTTGTTATGTGGTATATTAGTATTATGATGAAAACGTGTAATAAATGTTTTTTTATTTTTAAATATATATTTTGGTATTAGGTATAGTATGACAATGCTAAAACATTGTAATTAAAGAAATATATAAATTGTTATTGAATTTCTTTAAATAAATTGCACAGTAAATTTTCTTTTTAGAATGAATAGTATTAATTTTTATTGTTTATCCTTGTCAGTAATACCATTATCCATTTTTATACCAAGTATTCTTGTTACTTTGAGTTATTAACTCCTACTTTTTTAGTCGAATAATTTTTGAAGAAAATCCCACAGTTTATTTTGTTTATTATAGTAATATGAAATTAATTTTACAAACAAAATTACATAACTTTATTTGCTGACTATACATCACTAGAAAATATTTTATGATTATTTATTTTCTTCTTTTTTCTAAATTGATATGTTTTTCTTTGTATTTTTAAAGACCAGTAAGTAAAAGAATCAAACCAGATTGCAAAGAGTGTTTCTTGGTAGGCTTTTATTTGTATGCGAAATTCTTTTTAAGCCAAGAGTCAGAAAGAAATATGAATTTGTTAGAAATCGAGTTGCAGATTGGAGGTATGTTTCACAAAGACCTACGTCACAAGTTTTTCTGAACTCAGAAATCCAACTTTACTTTATTATTAAGTTTGTTTTTGATGCCGTTATTGATAACATTTCTATTTTTATTGGATTAAATAATATACTAATGAAATAACTAAGTAATGTAAGTAAAAAAATAATATTTTTACAGAATATAATTTTAAGTTTATAATTGGTTTCCAAGTTTATTGAATTTACAGTATTTTAATTAAGTGATGTTAGAATATAAAAATACTATTTACCGATGGTTTTAGAAACTGTAGACAGTTAGAATATAACTTTCGATGATATCAGAAATAATCAGAAAATTATCTCCCTAATCGAGTTTCATACGACACCTGTATATTGACAGTCAATAACTAGATTTTGCATTTGATACATAAGGTCAGGTAATCATTATTGAGTATATCATCAGAACGTAGTATTCGTAATGAGTTAGTTTGATATAAAAAAAATGGAGTAGCTAGCTGTTAAAAGTTTAAAAGTTACTGATAGTTGTAGACTTCTGAAGCACCACATACTCTAATTCTGAAATTACAACGTTATATCACTTGGAGCCTAAACATACAAAATTTATTTATAAAAAACAAATACAAAAATATATTTTTATTAAATAATCTTCGATATTAACATAACCAATTTTTCGAAAATACATATAAAATTCTAGACATTTTAATTACTGTTAAATATGTACCATACATAAGTATATTTAATCTTAAAGGAATATATTTTTTTATGTTGTTAATATTCATTTAAAATGACGTTAAATAATATATTCAGTTAAATTATATTATACACATATCTTATAATGAAGTATAAAACATTTAGTATAAATATAACTTACACAAAATTATGATATTCTTGTGATAAAAACAAAATGTTTCTTTAAAAAAGGTTGGTAAGAAATTGTGTCCATAAACCGTGACAAACTGTTTTCTCGCCTAATGGCTCATTATGCAAATGACTTCAAACAAGTCTAAGGCAGCTTTTTGCATGAGTTTGTACAGCACCTGAATTTCCCTGTTGACCATTACAGCTAATGAATGCTATATGTTATGTTATGCTTTGGGAGAAGTGATATTAGGTTACATTCTATCGACTATTTTAGTAAATATTGTTGCATTTAAGGTACGCTTAACTAGTTTTTGTACTTTAAAATAATTATAACCTTTAAATATAAACCTTTCCTCTTTAAATATTGATATTATGGCCTTAAGAAAAAAGTTTAAGTTATTTATTTATTTTTTTTTTATTAACAACTCTAATATTAATTTATAAATAATACATTTGCCGGAAATTGTTTAATAGCATTCAAACAGAATAATACATATATTTAACACACTATTTTCTTAAATAGAAGCTTACATTTTATCTTTCCTTTTACTAAATTTATCTCTTCACTTTAGATAGTCAATGTACAGGGTGTTTCAATGAAAATGACCCGAAATTATAATAGCTATATTTTTTAGAAACAAGAGCTCTATCCAAATATAATGGACATCAGAATGCTCAAAAACGAATTAAGTTTATGGCAATTTATCATACATGTTCAATATGACCTCGATTTGCAGCACAGATGACATATAGTCGATAGCACCTTTCATCTTAACCTGTTCGCAAGGTGTTCAGCTATCGAGTATATATATTCTGTGTTGCGAATGGAGGACATATTGAACATTAATGATACATTTTCGTATACCTCATTCTTTTGTATGTAATTTCATGTCCAACAAGTTTCGGTAAACACCTTTTTATAAGCAATATGTCTATTTATAATCGAGTCTTTCTTTTTGAAACAGTCTGTAGTTGGGAGGCATATATTTAAAACCAGTATAAACATATAAACAATATTATTTATGTCCTTAGTGATCCATTATATAAACCCTTACTCCATACTATCATGGTTTCTGGAAATACATTATAAAAAATCTATAAGCAAGTATATTTTTGAGAATATCTATCCAAGTTTAATTTTTCTACTCCAATAAGTATTGTAATAATTAGGGAGACAGTATATTGATGTCATAGTGAAGTTACATTTAGAATGGTAGTAAGTTTATCGGAACCTAACTATTATTGGTTATGTAAAAATAAGTTACTAAATATCAGGATACTTATTTATATACTAGTGTTATAAAACGTAAGTAAATCGCATTGATTTTTCATAAACTACTTTAAACTATTGAAATGCTATAACATACGATAGTACAAAACTAATACACTAATCAACATGTCTCTTATTGAGCTAATTCTTGATATCTTGAAACACATTTCTTATTGATATCTTAACATTTCTTGAAAATTTCAAGATGTATATAATGTAACTGAGTAATATAACTTGTTTGAAACATATGTAAGTGGAAGTGTTAGAGTAACGTACGTTCATACTAATTGATGGATAGACTATTTAACTATATTAATAAAGTTTTTTTATTTAGGGATATATTGTAAATTTATATTTTATAATAATAATTAGGAAAAATCCAAATTGTTATGATTAAATTATATTGTTCTGAGTTAAAAAAAATAAATAAATAAATGTATGAGCAAAGTTGTAATATTTGATATTTTAAACCTATCTTTTGTAAAATGTACATAAAACACGTTAAAAAACCAACAATAGCTCATTAGAATTTTTGTCTATATTACGTATGCTTTTAATCGATGGAAACAGTTAACTTTAAACTGAAGAGCCAAACAATTAAAATCTGTAAAGTTGTTTTTTATAGCTGTCAAAACTATATAATTTAATAATGTATGTTATATTTTACTTTCAGTATAAAATTCCTAAACATATCTCCCAAAAAGAGAAACAAAAATAAATCGTTTCAGGCGTTGGAGATCGTAAATATTCTTGTGTTGTTTGGACCTACGGTTATTTATGAGAGTGAGGAGGAAAAGAATATTTCCCTTTTTTGTATTCAATCAAATACATACAAAATATTTAAATACTTTTTATGAGCTAAAATATACTAACTATTTATGTTTAATATTTGTAAGCTCTGATCAAAATAAGTTTGGAATCATAAAATCAAGTTAACCATTTTTAAAACATATTTCAAAAACTTACAGACATGCCGTTTCAAGGTGCATCATAAACGCACGTGCTTATATTGACTGGTTGACTGTTTCTGAGTCATGGACCATACTTACATATAAAGTCAGTACTGATGGTGAAGTGTTGTAACCCACAACGTGAATACACCATGTTGTGGATACGGTAAGATCAGTTCTTTGGCTCTTGAACTAAAAAGCCTTCCGCTATATAGTTCCTATCGGATTGAACATTACTAGAGAAGTTTGGGCTGTCCATGTTTGGTGGAAGACAATTTTAGGCTGGCCTTGTTGTGTAGGGAACATAACTGAGTATTCTATGTAAAGCTGTATTTGCGCTGGCCAATGGGCTTTAAAAAATATTCCTTTCTCTGCATAAGTCGGACTCATTTAACAACTAGACTGCACAGTTCATCCAGACACATCCTACACTCATATATCAATTCATATTCAAATTAAAATACACTCATAGTTGTGTCAGCGTCTCATATCTGAAAATAATCTGAGAATTATCAGCTTCTTTTAGAGTCAAGTTACATGCTTGCATATAAAATATGCATAAGTAACTAACATTTATTTAAATGGTATTTCGATGAAATGATAATGCATTTTAGTTACACTATTAATGAGATGGTGCATTTTTGTAAATATATTTTTAGAACAAATATTTTCCAAATTATACATCGTAAAATATTATATAATTAAAAAAATATCTATATACATAAAATAAAATATCTCTTTTATGTAGTAGTAAAATAATAACATTCTTTTAACGTTTTGGTAGAGATATTAACTAAGATATTAATTAAATTTGAGTTGTACAACAAGTGCAGTTCTGCATTGTTTACATAGTTCACGTGAATATTATGTATGAATGTTAATCTTCAATGCATTCTCTAAACTTATGTCAGTTGGCAGCCAACGAAAATTTACCATTGGTTTGTTGATATTTCTATTAGTGATTTAGTCTTCTTTTGGTATAAATTATTTGGTATGTATTTTTGTATACAAATAAATATTCAAAATAAAATCAGTCACTTAAATTGAAAAACTTACTTCAAAGTTTATTATGTATTGCACTAAGATTAACTGAGTCATTTTCAATACATTCTCTTTTTAAATATTAAAACGTTGAGGGGTAATTTTAAAACAAAATTAACAGTTTAGTATGCGAGAAATAATAAGTCACACGTATATGTACCTTGCTGTACATAATTGTTTTACAGTCAACTGTGTAGAATTTTGGTAGTTTGTATGACGTGAATGAATGGTTTTTACACTTTTTTCAAAATATAACGGAATCTATTGTGCTCTGGTTATCTTTCGTATTGACGTACATATATACTCATGGCTATATATAACCTAAAGCGTTTCACCGTCACAAGATGAATGTTTATGGCCTCAATACATCCGACCCATATATATCCCCTGCCCATAAGATCACTTCACATACGTAGAGGTGTAGTGTTTGGAGTAATTGCGTACATTTATGGCTGAAATAGAGGTAATAAATGAATAGTGTTTAAAACAGCAACAAAGCTTTTTTGCAACATTACCTATATACAAACTAGGACATATTGTTAAGTGATAAGAGTGTTGTAGACTTAGTTTATAAAGTATTGAAATTAATACCTTATGAATAGCTGCTAATGGTTTCATAACACTCGTACAGAGTTTTCACAGAATAAAATATCATAAAATACAAATATGATTACTTCCAGCGGTGTTTACTTTTATCTTTTTATTTGTTCTTCATATAGGTTTCGTAGCGTATTTCATGTCTTTAAGTGCATAAGTACGAATACACGTACAGAAAAGCTTTACACTGTACATACTGTGAATCTAAACATTGTAAAGGTAATGTAAATACTAAAAACGTATCTTCAAACACGTTGAACCGCGTATTAATATGTGTTCAATATAATTTTATTATAATATGGAATTCTTTGACGCATTATAGGTTTTTCTTTTTACGACACTAACCAGTAAAAAAATGCTTACCTATAAAAATATTAAATACTAAATATTCATTTAATCATAAATACTAGTGCTCCTTGAGGAAACTCATTCATAATCATTGTGATCAAAGCAATAGAACGTCAAATGTGTGGTTAATCTATGGTATATATATTTTCCATAACATTCATCGTCTTTAGTATAAACAAGAAACTACGTTATCAAATGTGTAAGTGACACTTTGTAAAATTTTAGTAGAAATGAGTTTGTAATTATGAAATTAATAATAAAATAATGACATATATATTAAAAAGACAAACAAGTAAATATCTTACTATTGTATACAAATCGAATTGTGAATGTCTGTCTGTGTGTTACACAATTACAAAAAAACTAGTGGACCCATTCTGCCGAAATGTTGCATGGACATTCTTAAGGTCTCTAATTAATTAATAGGCCCAATTTTATTTTTTAACTCACTCCAGGTCGTCTATGAAATATCAAATGCAAGCCCTTTAGCAATACTAATTTGACAGTTGTTTATATTAGTTTCATTAATCAGCTGTTTGAATAAACAAACAACTTACATAGTTCTGAAGTATGTACCATAACAAACCTAACCACAATGCACATTTTCGCTCACGTGTTTCAAGCGGAAGGAACCTCCACATTTTTACAAAGGGGAAAAAGCGGTAAACATTGTTTATAATTCTGTTTTATAACACTTTATTTTTTATAAACATGAAAATAAGTAACATTGTTTAAACAACCTATAGTTAAATTATTTAATGCATGCTTTGCATTACTGAATGCACCAAGCACAATATAAAATAGTGAAAACCCCGTACGAAGGGTGGGTACTGTGCTAGTAGTATATATTTAAGTACTGAAATATCGATACGAAAATTAAATAGATGATTGCACAACGGTTTTTATTGATTACTATAGCAATATCTATACCGTCTATATCATAGGCCATTATGTTGAGTAAATGATGACAGTATACCTAATTTGATATAAAAATATAATGTACTCAATTCAGAATCATATCCTATTTTAATATTACCATTATAATATCATACTTATGCCAATTTAAGTGTTCAGAAGTAGCATAAAAGAACATGCAAAATAAATTGGAATCATATGGGCATACTTTAAAAAGAAAAATTAAAATATAACTTTTAATTTAGTAAATACAGAATAATCGTTTAAATATTCATGTGTATTTGTAAAATGTTTAATAGACAAAACCTTAATAATTATAATGAAAATGGGTTCAGTGAAAACAAAACCATATAACGTGACTGCTAATACATTTAATGGCTTTACTATGGATTATTTATAATACATATTATTAAATTAATAATTTATTTATAAATTAAACCTACATGATAATACGTATTTACTTTTATAACATTATTTGATTTCAGTGATTTATTTATAATAATAAAATTATATTAGAACACCAATTCTACATAAATTTAAATCCATAAACTGATTAAATAACACTTTTAAAGCGTAGCGTATTAATAAATAAAATAGTCTAGAGCAATAGTCACTTTATAAAAAATTTTTTAAATATTTTATACTTTATAAATACTCTATATTACTAAAACTTTGAGTATTTAATAATGTCTTCATTGAACAATACTACAATTACGAACTCCCCAAAATTTGCAGTACATCCAAATTTATTTCATATATTATTTTAATAGCCAAAAATGCTTTGCCACAATAAGGTATATAAAATGATGGATTTGAATAATAGAATAGAAAAAAATACAAATAAACCAAAAGTTATTTTTATTTATTTTTTATTCATTAATGAAATTTGTTCAGCAGGATTACAACTGTATGCCTCTCTATATATTCAATTTGTCTCTAATATATTTATAATTTTTTAGTTTAAACTGATGTGTTATTTTACGCAATGTACACACATCTTGGTTTATGCACTATTGCTTATGCATTTTAAAAATTGCTATTTCTATAATTTAAATTGTTTTGATATATTTATTCTACTCATTTTACCTGAGTATATATAATTAGCCTATTTCTAACCCTGAGGACTGTAAGAATACCAATCATAATAAGTTTAAAGAAGTCAAGAAATAATCACTGAGTGCAGCTGCTTCCTCCATTGTTACAGACGCAGCTGAGACCGCTTTTACTTTCCACTCCCTCTCTTTATTCTTTAAATTAACAAACATAATTTTAAAAAATCTACAAAATAAATAATGTTACTTATTATAATTAATAATATAAAATATTATTATATCTGGGTTATTATTTCTATACAAATTAGAAAACACATTTGACGATTGTATGGGTAATTAAATATTACAAATAATTACAATAATTATAAATAAAATTATTTAACAATGAGCAATTACAACCCAAGAAAACAAAAAAATATATATGCTCTTACAATACTATGGTTATTTATTTTTATAGTGTATTTTTAAGTCATAAGAAAATTTGTTGGTCCACCAACTAATACCTACACTTGGGGAGTAACCCTGGACGGACAGGGCCACCTTCGATATCAATATCCATTATATAGAATGAATAAATAATTCAATCAATATAGCTGAGGGAATTTAAAAACTTAAATTATAGATTGATATAAATTTTATTATAAATGTAAAAATCTAATAGCTGAGAGAATTTAATAATATTTCATATACATTGATATAGGATTTATTATAAATAAATATATAAATCCAAAGTTCCTGTGGAAATAATAATAGTTTTCACTGAATTATTTGCTATTTTGAAATGTTTAAAGAAGCTTTCACATCAATAATCGAATTTCCTTGGGTAGGAGAGGATTTTATCTGCTATTTTAAGGAAATGTTCCTTACATGGTGAGATCCTTGCTGGAAGTATCCTTCTTGAAGTATGCAAAGTTGCCAATATATGTTTATTGATTTACATGTATTTTCCTTCAATGACGTATTTAAAATTATATATTTACTTTGTTTGAAAATAATAGTAACGTTCTTTTAATTGTGGAGGTTACTTGAACAGAACCTATTAATAGGTGTTTAACTAGTTTTTCTTTAATTATTATCATGAATATTACACGTTTGTCTGCAGATAGTTATCTATAATATTAATAGTCTATAGTCAAGAAGTTTTTTCCAGTAATATTTACACTTTGAAAATGTAGTTAATAAGAAAAACTAGTAACAAGTAAAACATTTGGCTTCTTTGTTATAATACTAAAGTAGAATGGTCGTGCAATTTTAGACCAGGTTTGATTAGTTATTTAATAAAATTGTATTTATTAATTACATTCTAATTAACGGCCTTTTAAAAGCACTTTAGAAAAAAATATATTTATATTAAAAATCAAACAAGTTCAACCTTCACTATATATGGAATAAGGACGTTAAAACCCGCGTTCAAACAATAATCTTAATCTTTTTATTGTTATTTTATTTTATTTTATTTTTATTTTTATTTTTATTTTTATTTTTATTTTTATTTTTATTTTTATTTTTATTTTTATTTTTATTTTTATTTTTATTTTTATTTTTATTTTTATTTTTATTTTTATTTTTATTTTTATTTTTATTTTTATTTTTATTTTTATTTTTATTTTTATTTTTATTTTTATTTTTATTTATATTTTTATTTTTATTTTTATTTTAATTTTTATTTTAATTTTTATTTTTATTTTTATTTTATTTTTATTTTATATCGTTATCTTAAGTTTTATTTAATTGTGTAATAAGTTTTATTATTTGATTGTATTTTAGAACCTAATTATTTTAAATAGACTATTTATAAATAATTATAATTAAATTGAAACATTCTAAGTACAATGGCAATGCGCATTGCATAATTGTTATACTAATTACAAACTGTAAGCTGCCCTGAGAGTAACAAAGCCTACTTACACATAAGACCTTTAACAAATACCACCAAACAAGAGGATTTCACCATTTCCAGACAACAAAGATAGTAAGCCTTCGGCAACTTTGCCTTAAGTACTTGTTAGCGTTTGTTGTTTTTTTTAATTAAACTACATATTGTATGTATTATTCATAATTACGTTTTGTTATTTTAGCACTAGCTTACTAATTAAGCTGATAATGGAATTCTCAAACACATACAAGTTTTTTAGGTAAATATAACATAACAAGTTATGTTATGAAGATGAGGCTTTTTTGGATTTATAAAATTCTAAATGACTTATCAACACTATCTGACCGTTTTAAGGCTTGTGTATCATTATGTGGCTCGACTTAAGATATATATATAAAGGTATACAGTGCTAAATTTAAGATAAAATAAGAAAAAATTTCTCCTAAAGGTACTGTACCTATATTTTGAAGCATAGATACAGTGTAACCCCTACCGAAATCTGGTGAAAATAAAAATATTCCATAATATTTCAGGTTAAAAGCTGTAGTTCTTGTTTCCTAAGGTAAACGTAATGTTTATCGATAAATACCTGTACCTGACATTTATATACATATCTATCTATAGTAAACAGGAAAATTGGATAACAAATATTATAATATAAATTTTTTCCCATACATGAGCAACTGAATTATAAATATATTTATTTCAGCTAAGAACTTGCAACACTATAGCTGTATATCAGTGGGTAAACTGTAATATGGCTAGGTACCGAAATCCATTTATCTTTGTTAGATAAAATATTTAATTTGGTCCGAGTCAGCTGGTAGACTCATTTATCCATAATGTACACACTCACAAGGTGATAGAGGGTAACCCTTATGCTGCATATTTTAGAGTAATATATACTTTAAAAAGTCTAAACTTCTGGCATCGTGTATTTTTTTCTTGTTATTCGTTGTAAATAGAATATTTCATAACACTATATTTTTTGGAGATTATTAATTTTTTGTAGATTTATTTTAAAATATTTAATTGATTCATTGCTGCCCCCATTCATATCTCAGTTAAACCTTGTAAATAAAGATATTTGTTTTAATTTGCTTTTAATATATTTTATTGCTTCATTTATTACATGTTTTTCTACTGTATCTACAATATGAGGAGGTATACTTTAAATAAGATTACAAACAACTTTTTTATTGACAGTATTATAAGCCCATGATTGTGCCACGTACATAACAAAATAATAAGTTTAAATTGATATTTGAAAATGGAGACCAGGTTCTGCAAAGGAATATTTAAGCTATATTAGCTAAACAGAAATTCACGGATCTCAAAATGACATTTATAAAACATTTTTATTGAAATAATGTGTGTATTAATCTAGGATTTATCTTTATTGTTGAATAATTCATACGGAATAGTCAAAACTTTGTCCCATTACAAATCCCTATATTTTGATCGGTAAAGTTACTTGAGATTATTATCCATTTTTATTGTTTCATTAAGATAATAAAAATCTAATATTACATTATAACTGTACGTGTATGGATGGGTGGTTCGACCAATACCAATATATATTGGGTACTCATTATACATGGTATTATTTAAAACTCAACATTAATATGAATAAATAATATAGTAATTTATCATGAACTAGAGAGTTAAAACCTGGCATATAAAAGATTTGTCTTTTTTCAGAGACACCATTACTGTAGAGTTTCAAACACCTTAAAACTAACACTACGTCCTATTATCTATACAGCTTTAAATGTAGTACGCAAAAATAATTTAGGATTTGGTTAGTGATAAATAAAGTAATTTCAATATTTTTATTATAATAAAATTATATTGATAGTTTCGTTATAAAATCATTATTGTTTGACCTTACTATATTGTTTAATATTTTTACTGCAAACATAAGATTTAGTAAATCATTTGTTACTTTTAATCATTGTATGTGACACTCATATTTATAATATGTCTAAGGTTTAGTTTATTTTAAACATATTTGTAAAATTATCAAACATGTTGCAAATATAACTAAATAATTAATGCATTGAATCTGATGATGGAAGATTATATACATTTATTTATGTGGAAACAATTAAAATAAAAAATAAAAACTGAAATAACGAACAAAAGTTCCAAGAATACTGAGATAAGTGCGGGAATGTGGCTTAATAGAATTAACACAATAGAAACACATAGTTGCTATACAAACAAATAGTTGCTATACAAACTTCAATCTCCTGATAAGTACCTTGGTAATTGGATTAAAGCAACGCCATTACCTTCACAATCAGTGTTGTGGCCGATGGGCTGGCTTCATTCTGCTTTGTACAGTCGAGGCCACTGTAGATTAACTTTATTTATGGATTATTTTGATACTATTATTCATATTCCATATTATTAAAAATCACTTAATATTTTAAGTAAAATTTACTACCCATGGTTTTCATAGTTTTTGTTCGGAAATGACCATAAAGACAACATCTAAATTACTAATGTTTTCAATATATTTTTATACTTAACATAATATACTTTGTTATTTATTTAAATAAGTTAGTTAATTCAACTATAATTGATATTTTAGTATGTTATACGTTTTTAATTGTAGCACGAAAAACATGTCCAATAGGAAAAATGCGATGTCTACAAAAGTAATAAACAAAAATGTTAAAACTTAACCAACTAATATTAACTCTTATTTAATTTTGAATGGGATTCTTTTATATCGCATTGTTTACTTACATTTTATTTTGAAAACAATGTTTGTTACAGTATGTTGTGCGGATATTTTTAACTAAAAAATTGAACTGTGCAAAAACTTTGAAATTATTACTTATTCTTCAATTAGATTTGCATACTAAATACTAAACCTATACTTTTTGTTAACGTTTAATGAATATTCATAAGTTTATTATTGTTATATAATATTACTTACACGTTTAAAGACCCTTATTTATTGTTAAAACTGAACGACAAACGTAATTCACTGTTTTATATCTAACTCAATTAAAGTAAATACAAAACATGAATATTACAATGATTTTGATTTAAAAATACTTTTGGGACCCTTTTATTTTCTTAAACTTATATTTTTATTGTCAATTTATGAGTTGAAATATACGCATGGGTTGAACGTTATAGATTGTTATAGCATAATTGTTTAATATACAATGCACAGGATTAATTTCAATGCCATGAAACTAAATAGTTGGAATCTTTACATATAATTCATGTAGAATCATCAATGATATAAATAGTTTATAGGTCTTTACTATACTGAATAAAATATGTGCCATATTCATAATATTTAATGGTTAGACTGAACAAATTAAAAACTTGCCAATAAATTGTTCTTTGCAGTTCTTTGCCAATAAATTAATAGCCCAAACCTGACAATTTTTCTGTTTATCATGAGATTTGTTCAGCCAAAAATCTTCGCCTCTTTTAAAGTCCTACCCATGATAAATGTTAGATATAAAAATGATAACACATTTATTAAAATATTTGTTTAAATTTACAGTAGTTACAGTGAACTATATATAACTTAAATTGTCGTCAAAGCCATAACAATTCCAGGTCGGCTTTTCGGGAAGCGTAACTCTAAATGTGTCTTTCCAAAGATATAACTGGAATATATTCCCAACATTAATCTTATATTCCTTAAACAACCCCATCCATAACTCTTACTTTATTGCAGTCACGCAGTGAGTCGCTATTTTACTGTCCTCCGTAAAAGGAAATGGCCATAAATTAAATGTCTACGGCAGGTTGAAACTGGTCGTAACCGGTTTACAGGCTATCAATTTATTTTTTAAATTGTAATTATGAAAGAAAAACGATATGATGTCCTCTAACTGCAGTCAGCGTCTGTTTTTAACTGTAAAAACATTTTTTTTATTTATTAATCTATAATAATTACTGTATTAATACACAAAATTGATCTTTTCCTCTCTTGCTAATAGTTATTTGAGAGGAGAAATATAAAAATTATGTACTATAAATTTTTAATAGGACACTGTGATTGAAACATACAATTAAAACATAACATTTAAAAATATCAACAGTTACCGTTGAATTAGGTATGACAAAACACAGTCAACCGGATAAAAAAGACTCTCATCCACGCTACTCATCCGACAGTAAGCACACACTGTTTATTTTATTATTATTCATATACGAAATGGTATCCAAATTAAAATATTATTTTAACTTAACCAAGAAATTCAAATAACTATTACATCCCAGCTGTCTGTCTAAGGTAGGAAATACTGGTCTACATTAATTATTCATTTTGCTACTGTATGAATGATGTTATACTTAAAGTGATACTTAAATTATGAGTTACTTTATTTATGTTCATTCTGGTATATTATTTGATATGTTGGTTTGAAACTGTAAGTATGTTACATGTTTCAAGTTTACACATCTCCAACTTAATTACTGTTGTATTTTTACATTTATTTTATTTGAAATGTAGTAGGTATCTACGAATGGTGGTGCTGCTCCAGCCAAAATATTTAGAAAACAATATTTTTAAAAATATTATACATATAGACGTCTCTTAAGTCACCCAGTCACCCAGATGTTTTCGTGCAGCGAATGGTACATAATTTTTCTTATGTAAAAAATGTTTGCTATTCTTTTCCGTATAGTATTCTATACATTCATAGGAGATTGATGAGAATAATAAATATATACTCAAAAATATATTAAGTTAATTAATATTTAAATTTGTTAACGAAAATCATTTCTACAAACAATTGTAATAGGGTAAGTACAGAAATAGACTCGGTAATTTTTTAGTACAAGAGCCTTGTCAATTTTATAGTTAAAAATTGCTTCCATATTATATCGAAAGCTAAGACACAAGAATATGATCGTTGTGTTCAGACATTTTAAGAATAATTAAAAAAAGTATCTTAGATTTTAAATGAGCTTTTGGGTCTGTAGCTGTGGTGGACACAAAAATAAATACAAACTTAATTGCATTTTAAAATTAGGTGTTCCGTAATCTACATTAAGTTATTTGCTCTGTGCTATTATATTGTATTATTACCACATATGTATCAGTCTTCACAAAAATAAACAGATTAATACAATAATAATGTAGAGTTATTTACAAGGTCAACATATTGCCCACCCGCCCACCCATACATGTATAGTGGTAATGACCCAGCCGTTCTCACATACACGTGCAGTGATATTGACCCCGTCCACCCATACACGTATAGTGGTATTTATGGGTGGGACTGTACTTTTATGGGAGGGAGGGTGGGTCAATACACCGATTAGATATTTTGTAGCATTTTTTTTTTGTAAATAGAGTAGCACCGTAAAGTCACGGGTCTATAATATAAAAGTCGATAGTAGATTCTCCCTGGCTGTCCATCGATTAGGTCCAACTCCTACTGACTAAGAGAGGGGCCAAATCTAATTAATTTGTTTTCTTAAACATGATCTATTATGTAGTTAGAAAATTCCATCTTGCTAAAAAAGTGTGCACAAGACTTCGCAATAATTTAATTTTCTGACTATTCCTAGCTCATATTATTTACGCAACTTGAAGAGAGTCGTATACATTTACACTTTGTCCAATCAGTCATGATCGTAAATATACCGTATATGTATGAGTGGGCAAGTGAGTGGGTTAATGCCACCGTACGTTAAAACTAATATTTTTCTAACAATCTTCGAAGCGCCTGTGCTATTTGTGATACAATTCCCGCAATACATGTCTGTACCTGAATCACGGTTCAGCGCCGTCTCATTCTGTAAATACGATGAAACCAACACGTACAGTACGTTAGTATTGTCCCACTCACCCAAATGATTGAGTAACCCACCCTATCACCCAATACCAATGTAGGTGTATGGGTGGGTGGGTGGGTCAATACCATTGTGGAGTCTGGTTTTGGGTTGGTCATAACCAATGTAGGTGTAGTTTTTGTTTCATTCTGACAATTTTGAATTAACCAATAGCTTCTTAATAGTTGGTGTATTGATTTACTCAATAAGTAGTGTTTAATTTAATTTTAGTTTATAAAATTATAAACTAACTAGATTTTAAACAACACCACTATACATGTGTGGGTGTGCGGGTGGGTCAACACCACTGTACGTGTGTGGCTGAGCGGGCGGGTCGATAACAATGTATGTGTATGCATGGGCGGGCGGATCAATACCAGTGTATGTGTATGGGTGGGCGGGCGGGTCGATACCAATGTATGTGAGTTTTCTATTTACTAAGTCAATCTTTGATGTCAAGTTTTTTTTAAGCACTTATGTTTTTATTCACACAAACTTAGTGATGTAGGTACTCACATTATATGGAATATTTTCCCGAATACAAATACGACAAGGACTTTACCATCGAACAATTATCAAGCCAGCACCAGAGAAGTGATGATTTCGGTAGGGTTACGCACTGTTAGGCTAGGTTAGGTATTGATGGATTAGGTTATTTTAGGTTTGGTTAGGTTATGTTAACAATGACTTAAGTTGTTAGGTTTAACCTAATCCAACTAAACGTAACATAACTTAAAATAAATTTAACAACTTAAACAAAACTACATTTATAAACATAAGCTAACCAAACTTAACATAGGCTAACAAAATCTAACCTAGCCTAACATAACCAAACCTAGCACTGAACTCTCAGCTCGTAACCTTAACTAAATCGGCACATTTCTGGCGCATATATTTTCAATAACGTTTCAATTTATTTTAACCATATCATTATCTGGAATGAATCGTCACCATATTCATTATCTAGACCAAACTTACACAAGTTGATTACCTACATCACAATATTTATGAAAACAAATGCTTTTTCGTTTTTTTCATTTTCGTAACATGTCCGGCGTTTCCGTTCAGTTGTATTTGAACAGAGAACTCTACATGTTTTCAAATTTATTTAGTAATTTCTTTTGCAATATTTATTTTATGATAGCTATTTTATAATATTGTAAGAGTACCTAAACTATGTAATTTTTTAAATTGTAAGCGGCAAACATGTAACAAAGTCATTAGACATAAAATTATTACGAATATAGCTTATAGTGCTTCAGTTTCTGCGTCCTTTAAAACCGAAGAGAGAAAAAGAGAAAAAAGTTATATTAATTAAAGTTCTGTGCATACATAATGCATTATTTACACTATTTATAAACTGTCTATATGTGAACTATTTTCATATAAACTCGTTTTATCATTGTTAGTAAGTATAAAATAAATTCCAGTCACTAGACACACCCGTAAATATCCGTAACGTCACGACAGTACCAAGACAAATACGGTCGACCTTATACTCCCGGAACGTTTATTTCCACCAAGCTATAAATTTGGTGTTCATATATATTTGTCGTTTTCTAGTATACTAACAATTATATGTCAATTTATACTTCTGGATTTGTTTTGTACTTAAAATCAAATTGATATCAAAATATGAATTATTAGGTTTGAATATAAGTATGCAAAAATGCATCTGTTATAGAAAAATTTAATACTAATTTGGTTTTATATAAAACGTAATTTACTCCACTTTATATCATAAATATGTGAAAAATTAAACAACAACTTTAATGTCTTTATCGTATACACTCTATTACTTGCCATGTACATTTTTTCAAATATAACACACTTTTATCCATGATATCGTGTAATATAGCACAATTAATTTTATTTGGAATTATACTTTCTGTAATACCAATAATATGTTATATTACTAAACGATTTGAATTCTACCAAGGCATTATTTAGTTAATAAAAAAACGTCGTCATGAAAGCGGTTAGTCACATTATCTTTTTTTAAGTAAAACCATGTATTGGTTAAAATAAATTAAATGTTCTTTATAATTGTATACCATAATTTATTCAACACAGGAATATTGACTGTGTTGTGGAAATGCCATTTTTTTTAATTATAATTTCTTGAGTCGTCTGAAGAACGAATTCAATAAGAATTAATGCATTTACAAGGTTCACAACATTTATATTTATAAAAACAAATATTTTTCATTTTTCCTAATTTTCGTAACCTGTCCGGCTTTTCCATTCAAAAAACTACCATATAGTTTTATCTTAGGAAAAAAATAGCAAAACAATGATAAGTCCCGCGTTCTACATAACTACTAAAAATTATTATTTATATGTTTCATAACCAGTTTTAGGACAGATAAATATAATTTACCGCTCACTTATGGAATATATCTAACAACTGAATTACAGTCAACGAAAAGTATATAAGTATTTGTTTAGTTTTGTCTAACTTTCTCTCGTTCTTGATTAATTAACCCTCTTTCTTTCACTAGACTTGTTATAGTTTTTTTCCCCTATCAAATTCTGACCAAGTATACAACAACACTTAAACGCTAGTTTTAAAGATTGTTCTTTTTATATGTTCTCATTTTTAATATTTATTTATTGTTTCGTACGTAGTATCATTGGTTTAAAATAATTAAATTATCTGAACAGAGAACTTAATATCTTTTAAATTTATTTAGTAATTTATTTTGCAATATTTATTTTATAATTTTTTTTTTTTTATACTATTGTAAGAGTACCTAAACAATGTAACTTTTTTTTAATTTTAACAGCAAACGGTAAACAAAATTACCACTTTAGGTAGGATTATCTCTTAAAAAAGTTTGTGGGATGGTTTATTTTTTTATGAAGTTGGCCTACCCCCTTTAAAAATTGGGTGGTTTTGTTATTTATTAAAAGCTAACGTTAATATTTGCGAACTTACGAAAACTAAAAAGGAACTAATGATAGAACTGATTAAAAGTGGTTAAGCTGTTTTAGGTAGGTCAACTTTAAAGACCTCTCTCCCCTGGATCTAGAGTAAAAACTGTCTATGAACTGTATTAAATTATACAGATTATACTGATAGTTGCACTATCTGTAGTTTTTTAAAATTTGTTTGGTTAAAATAAAACTTATATTTACAATAATGTACACACCGAGAAAGGATAAATCCTTTAATGTCCCGATCGTACATAAATCTCAGCTAGCAGATGTCACTAAATAAAATATAGGGTTTTCGTAGTATAATGTACAAGAAGCCCAGAGTGCATTTGTGTGATTCTACTTTCGCAAAGTAAATCAGTATTAAACTTCAGAATATTGAAATTAAAAAGAAAGCCACACAGAAGCGTTATAATGAAAGTGGTGAATTGTACTATACAGATTTCATAAAACCCACCATACCAAATAACATTAAGTTGTTTTGGTCACACATGAACAACCTCAAAACTGCAACTACTCTATCTCACTTAAACTAAAATAACATAAAAACTGATGTTGCTAACCTGCAATGCGAACTCTTCACTGACTTTTTTTCTTCTGTATATTATACTGTTATGTCGATTCCCTTTTGCCTCCTCGACTTTGAAACCACCCTTAATTTACATTAACAGCCCAAGAAGACGAAAAAAAGCTTAAGTACTTAGATCCATTCAAAGACACGCCACCTGACCTCATACCTCCAGCAATAGTTAAATACTGTAGCTCTCTACTTTCTCCCTATCTCTCTACATAGTTCAATACGTTATTAATAAAGTGGTACATATTCATCAACTATTTAATAAACAAATACCAAATAAGAATTGACAACTTTATATTTTCCGTACATTTATATAACTCGACTGTTAGTTGTAAATAATATATTATAAAAAAGGTTTGTATCTATAAGTTTAAGCTTATTATACTCGTAATAATATTATTTCTAATACTTTGAACACTTCAAAACCGTTACTTAATTGTATGTATAATACAGTTTTGGACCTATTCTATTCAAAAAAAGTAAGAAACTATACTTCATACACCCCCTCCCACCTACCTACCCACTCTACATACCCACAAAAACCCATGGCCGATGTTCAATTTAAATATGAAAACACATATTTTTAAAATATATTATGGAGTGCATACAATTTGATAAATACAACTAAGAATCATTTGATAAATTAAAGTATGTAGAGTGTACATATAGGGTGAGTTCCAATACTTACATATGAATATCAGTAGTAATGTTATTGTTTTAAGAATAAATGTTTAAAAATGACTCTAGTACAACTTGAAACCTATCCTCACTTCCTAAATAACACTAAAATAATGAAACAACATCAAAATAAATAAATGCACACATTTTTAACAGAGAGGAAATTAGAACTGTTCTGTTTATCGTTTGAGCCTTGATTTAAAGCAGAAAAGTTCAGTATGAGTTATGACAATTGGATGAGTTCAAACGCAATACAAGTTTGCAGATATAAAAAGGAAATGGACAAGCTGCTAAAAAGAGTTTCTGAATTAAATGCTGATGTAACAATGAGTTGTATAAAAGTAAAGCTACAAAGACTACTTCTAAGTTTCTCTAAGGTATTTCCTTAGCTAATGGACCATTATGTAAATGACCACCTGGACAGTTGTGAAGTGTTTTCGTCTTTAAGTAATTTAATTTTATTGGTGCTAAATGTATTTAATTTTTAAATGACAATGTTTTATAGTCCGAATACGGATCTTCAGTAAATTTATTATTTATAAAATAATTTTTATTTAAATCATTTTCAAATCCACGATAAGACTGTTTTGTTCAGATATTGTTATATTTTGACTGCGGTATACCTTTAGGAACGACGCTTTCTCAGTTTGTTGTGAGCAAAGCACAGAAATAGCAGTAATGATAATAAATTAGATTTCTGTGAATTAGAACACCCCCAACAAGATATGTACTAGCAATGCAGAGGCTAACTAAATTTTTAAATGTTATCATAGTTGATTATATTACATACTGTATTAGTTCTATTAAATAGTTCTCTTACTGGAGTAATTGTAAAATAAATCAATCAAAGATATTCCTAAACTAAAGTAAAATAAATAAATTTGGATATAATATATTAGAGGTAAGCTAAATATGTAAGTGTTATGATAACCATATCTCCTACAGTCTGTAGTAGTTTACTAAAAAAGTATCTAAAGTAAAAATTAAAATAATTAGAGTTTGTTTATGTTATCACTGAATCGGTATTGATTCAGCGAAAATGTATATAAAAAAATAGATAATGTTTTCTGTATAAAATATTTGTACAAAAACATGCCAGACAATATATTATGTTTTAAGTAACTACTCCACGAATACTGAAGATAATACAAATTATATTTACTATGAATATTTGTCAAAAAGCCGTTGTAAATGGGACAAAACTGCAAGAAAAAAGTAAAGCTCAAATTCTCATAGGAAAATTCTTTTCAATCGGTTTCCTAAGTCAACAGTCGTGTAACTTTCACTCTCTTCTCTTCTTCCCTCAGTAGTTTCAGGCTTCCAAACTTTTATTTCACATCTCCTCAAACCCCCACAGTTTTGTTCCCAGAAAGTTTGTTGCCCAACACATGTAAAGTACACTTTTAACACCTTCGTTGATATTTTGGAAATTATTAATAGTTATCTAAAACTAACATTTTCATATAAATAATTTAATTATAAATAAAAAGAATAAGTATTTAATTTAATGGTACGCCTAGGCTTATTGCTACCTCATATCGAAAAAAATAACGGCTTCAATTTTAATACAATACTTTTTAAAAATTAAAAGAATAAAGAATAGTAAAAATAAAATTATTTTAAATCACTTATAAACCCAATTGGAAATAAAATATACCAGTAAAAGTTTTTAACTATTCATACTATTAGAAAGTATGAATGTATTTTTTTTTTTTAAATATATATTTAGTTATTAGGCATAACAATGCAAAAACAATTTAATTAAATAAATAAATAAAGTTCTACTGAATTTCTGTAAATAAACTGCACAGTAAATTTTACTTTTGAGAATGACTAGTCCTATTTATTTTTACTGTTTATACTTCTCAGTAATACCTTTATACAATTTTATACCAAATCTTCCTGTGGCCAGCTGTTACTTTGAGTTATTAAACCATACTTATTTAGTCGAATAATTTTTTAAGAAAACCCCACAGTGTATTTTGTCTATTATAGTTCAATTAAATTACTTTTACAAACAAAATTACATCACTTTATTTGCTGATTATACATCACTAGATGTAGTTTATAAATATTTAGTTTCTTCTTTTTTTAAATTGTTGTTTTTTCTGTATTTTTAAAGACCAGTAAGTCTTTAGGCATACAGTGTTTCTCGATAGGATTTTCTTTGTATGCGAAATTCGTTTTAAACCAAGAGTCAGAAGGAAATATGAATTTGTTAGAAATTGAGTTGCAGATTGGAGGTATGTTTCACAAAGACCTACGTCACAAGTTTTTGTGAACTCAGAAATCCAACTTTACTTTATTATTAAGTTTGTTTTTGATGCCGTAATTGATAACATTGTTATTTTTATTGGATTTAATAATATACTAATGAAATAACTAAGTAATTTAAATAACAAAATAATATATTTCTAAGTTTTTTAAATTTGCCATATTTTAATTAAGGATGTTGAAATATAAAAATAATATTTACTCAGATGGTTTTAGAAACTGTAGACAGTTAGAATATAACCTGTGGTGATATCAGAAATAATCAGAAAGTTATCTCCGTAATCGAGTTTCACACAACACCTGTATATTGACAGCCGATAACTAGATTTTGAATTTAATATATAAGGTCAGATAATCATTATTGAGTATATCATCAGAACATAGTATTCGTACTGAGTTAATTTGATGTAAATTAGATTAAATGTAATAGCTAGTTGTTAAAAAATTTCAAAATTACTAATATTTATAGACTTCTAAAAGTACCACATACTCTAATTCTGAAATTATAACGTTATAGCACTTAAAACCTAAGCATATATAATTTATTTATAAAAAACAAATACAAAAATATATTTTTATTAATATTCTTCAATATTAACGTAACCTATTTTTTGAAAATAAATATAAAATTTTTAACATTCTAGTTGCTGTTAAATGTGTACCATATACAAGTATATTTAATCTTAAAGAAAGATATTTTGGTATATTGTTAATATTTACAATATTTTATCTAAATTTTTCATTCATTTAAAATGACGTTAAATAATATATTCAGTTAAATTATATTATTTTGCTAATTTTGCTAAATAACAACAACATTTTAAAGTAATTTTAGTTGCTGTTAAATGTGTACTGTATATAAGTATATTTCATGTCAAAGGAAGATATTTTTCTATTATTATTATTATAATAGTTTATGTCAATTTTTATTTAGTTAAAATGACGTTAAATAATATATTCAGTTAAATTATATTATACACATATCTTATAATAAAGTTGAAAATATTTAGTAAAAATATAACTTACACAAAATTATGATATTCTTGTGATAAAAACAAAATGTTTCTTTAAAAAAGGTTGGTAAGAAATTGTGTCCATAAACCGTGACAAACTGTTTTCTCGCCTAATGGCTCATTATGCAAATGACTTCAAACAAGTCTAAGGCAGCTTTTTGCATGAGTTTGTACAGCACCTGAATTTCCCTGTGGACCATTACAGCTAATGAATGCTATATGTTATGTTATGTTTTGGGAAAAGTGCTATTAGATTATATTATATCGACTATTTTAATAAATATTGTTGCATTTAATGTACGCTTAACTAGTTTTAGTAATATAATTTAAAATAATTAAAACCTTTAAATATAAACCTTTCCTCTTTAAATAATATTATGGCCTTTAGAAAAAAGTTTAAGTTATTTATTTATTTTTTATTAACAACTCTAATATTAATTTATAAATAATACATTTGCCGGAAATTGTTTAATAGCATTTAAACAGAATAATACATATATTTGACACACTATTTACTTAAATAGAAGCTTACATTTTATCTTTCCTTTTAATAAATTATCTCTCCACTTTAGATAGTCAATGTACAGGGTGTTTCAAAGAAAATGACCCGAAATTATAATAGCTATATTTATTAGAAACAAGAGCTCTATCCAAATATATTGGACATCCAAATACTCAAAAACGAATTAAATTTACGACAATTTATCATAAATGTTCAATATGTCCTCGATTTGCAGCACAGATGACATATGTATAGTCGATAGCACCTTTCATCCTAACCTGTTCGCAAAGTGTTCATCTATCGACTATATGTCTTCTGTGCTGCGAATGGAGGATATTTTGAACATTTATGATACATTTTCGTTAACTTCATTCTTTTGTGTGTAATATAATGTCCAATTTTATAATGTTTGGGTAAAGCCCTTTTTATAAGCAATATGTCTATTTATAATCGAGTCTTTCTTTTTGAAACAGTCTGTAGTTGGGAGGCAAATATTTAAAACCAGTTTATACATATAAACAATAATATTTATCCCCTTAGCGATCCATTATAATAACCCTTACTCCATACTATCAAGGTTTCTGGAAATGCGTTATCAAAAATCTATAAAACAAGTATAATTTTGAGAATATGTATCCATGTTTAATTTGTCTACTCCATTAAATACTGTAATAATTAGCGATACATTTTATTGATGTCATAGAGATGTTATATTTAGAATGGTAGTAGGTTTATCGGAACCAAACTATTATTGGCTATGTAAAAATAAGTTACAAAATATCGAGATACTTATTTATATAAAAATTTTATAAAACGTAAATAAATCATATTTTTTTTAGAAACTACTTTAAACTAATGAAATGCTATAACATACGATAGTACAATAATAATACATTAAACAACTTGTCTCTTACTGAGCTGATTTTTTTTTTTTTATATCTTGAAACACATCTTAACATTTTTTGAACATTTCAATGTGTGTATGTAGTGTAACCGAGAAATATACTTTGTTTGAAACATATGTAAGTTGAAGGTCAGAGTAACGTGTGTTGATACTAATTGATGATTGATTATTTAACTGTATTGATACAGTTTTTTTTATTTAATGATATATTGTATATTAATTATATTAAATATTTTATAATATGAATTAGGAAAAATCCATATTTTTATGATTAAATTCTATGGTTCTGAGTTAAAAAAAAAAAAAAAAAAACGCTAATATACCAACAGTTTCTCATTAGAGTTTTTGTTTATATTACGTATGATTTTAATAGATGGAAGCAGTTAATTTTAAACTGAAGAGCCATAAAATTAAAATCTGTAAAGTTGTTTTTTATAACTATGAAAACTAAAAGATTTAATAATGTATGTTCTATTTTATTTTCAGTACAAATTTCTCAACATATATCCCAAAAGAGAAACAAAAATAAATCGTTTCAGGCGTTGGAGATCGTAAATATTCGTGTGTTGTTGGGACCTACGGCTATTTATGAGAGTGAGGAGGAAAAGTATATTTCAATTTTTTTTTGTATTCAATAAAATACATACAAAATATTAAAATACTTGTTATGAGCAACAATATACTAACTGTTTATGTTTAATATTTGTAAGCTCTGATCAAAATAAGTTTTGAATCATAAAACCAAGTTAGCCATATTTAATAGAAACATATTTCAAAAACTTACAGACATACTGTTTCAAGGTGCATCATAAACGCACGAGCTTAGATTGATTTTTTGACCGTTTCAGAGTCATTGACCATATTTACATATAAAGTCGGTACTGATGGTGAAGTGTTGTAACCCACATACGTGAATACACCATGTTGTGGATACGGCATGATCACTTCTTGTCCTCTTGAACTAACAGGTCTTCCGCTCAATGGTTGCTATCGGGTGGAACATTACTAGAGAGGGTTGGGCTCTCCATGTTTGGTGGAAGACAATTTTAGGCTGGCCATGTTGTGTAGGGAACAGAACTAAGTATTCTATGTAAAGCTTTAGGTTCTTTATTTGTGCTGGCCATTGGGCTTAAAATAAATAAATTCCTTTCTGAGCATAAGTCAGACTCATTTAACAACTAGACTGCATAGTTCATCCAGACACATCCTACACTCATTTACCCACCCCTATGCACTCATAGTTGTGTCGGCGTCTCATGTCTGATAATAATCTGAGAATTATCAGCTTCTTTTAGAGTCAAGTTACATGCTTACATATAAAATATGCGTAAGTAACTAACATTTATTTAAATGTTGCATGATTGTATTGATAATGTATTTTATGTACACTATTAATGAGATAGGGAATTTTTGTAAATATATTTTTCGAACAAGTGTTTCCCAAACTATTCATCGTAAAATATTGATCTCTTTTATGTAGTAGTAAAGTAATAGCATTATTTTAACGTTTTGGTAGAGTAAAAATATATGAATTAAATTGGTGCTGTACAACACGTGCAGTTCCGGAATGTTTACATGATTCATTAGAATAGAATGTCTGAATGTTAATCTTCAATGCATTATCTAAACTTAAAAGTGTCAGTTAGCAGCCGACGAAAATTTGCCATTAGTTTGTAGATATTTGTTTTAGTGATTCAGTCTTCTTTTGGTATAAATTATTTGGTATGTTTTTTATACAGATAAATATTAAAAATAAATTCAGATACTTAAATTGAATAAACATACTTTAAAGTTTATTATGTATTGCACTAAGAATACCTGAGTCATATTCATTTTGCATATGCATTATATACTCTCTTTAAATATTAAAACGTTGAGGTGTAATTTTAAAATAAAATTAACATTTTAGTACTTGAGAAATAATTAGTCACACATATATGTACCCTGCTGCGTATAACTGTTTTACAGTCAACTGTGTAGAGTTTTGGTAGTCTGTATGACGTGAATGAATGGTTTTTACACTTTTTTCAAAATATAGTGGAATCTACTGTGCTCTGGTTATCTTTCATATTGACGTACATATATACTCAAGGCTATTTATAATCTTAAGCGTTTCACCGTCACAAGATGTATGTTTATGGCCTCAATACATCCGACCCATATATATATCCCCTGTCCATAAGATCACTTTACATCCATATAGGTGTTGTGTTTGGAGTAATTGCGTTTCTCTTTGAAATAGAAGTAATATACAAATACTGTTTAAAATAGTGACAAACCTTTTTTGCAACATTACTTATATACAAATTAGGACATATTGTAAACTGTTAAGAGTGATGTAGACTTAGTTTATAAAGTACTGAAATTAATACCTTATGAATAGCAGCTAATTGTTTAATAACACTCGTTTAGAGTTTTCACAGAATAAAATATCATATGATTATTTCCAGCAATATTAAAATTTATCTGTTTTAATGTTTTCCTCTACTTCATTTATGTTTCGTAGCGTATTTCATGTCTTAATGTGCATAAGTACGAATAAACGTACAGAAAAGCTTTAAACTGTACACACTTTGACTCTAAACATTGTAAAGGTATAGTAAATATTCAAAATACATCTTCAAACACATTGAACCGCACTGATATGTAAAATTTAATTATGACATGAAATTCTTTGATATATTACAAGTTTTTCTAAGCAATTGATTGCACGAACAAGTAAAAGAATTCTAACCTCTGAAAATATTGAAAGCAAAATATTCATGTAATCATAAGTAATGGCAATCTTACAAGAAACTTATCATAAACGTGTGGATAAAACATAAAACATGTGGATAGAACATAAAACGTTCGAATAGAACATTAAACGTGTGGATAAAACGTAAAACGGGAAGTTAGAACATAAAACATGTCGATAGAACGTAAAAAGTGTGAATAGAAAATAAAACGTGTGAATAGAACACAAAACGTGTGGTTAGAACGTAAAACGTATTGATAGAACGTAAAACGTGTGGATAGACCATAACACGTGTGGATAGAACATGAAACGTGTGTATAGAACATAAAACGTGTGGATAGAACATAAAATGTGTGTATAGAACATAAAACGTGTGGAAGGAACATAAAACGTGTCGATAAAACGTAAAACGTGTAGATAGAGCATTAAACGTGTGAATAGAACATGAAAAGTGTTGATAGTACATAAAACGTGTGGATAGAACTTAAAACGTGTGGATAGAACATAAAACGTGTGGATAGAAAATAAAACGTGTCGATAGAACATAAAACGTGTTGATAGAACACGAAACGTGTCGACAGAACTTAAGACGTGTGGATAGAATGTAAAACATGTAGATATAACATAAAACATGTGGATAGGATATAAAAATTGTAGTTAGAAGTAAAACATGTGAATATAACATGAAAAGTGTTGATAGTACATAATACGTGCGGATAGAACATATAACGTGTGGATAGAACATAAAACGTGTGGATAGAACATAAAACGTGTCGATAAAACGTAAAACGTGTAGATAGAGCATAAAACATATGAATAGAACATGAAAAGTGTTGATAGTACACAAAACGTGTGGATAGAACATAAAAAGTGTGGATAGAACATAAAACGTGTGGATAGAACATAAAACGTGTGGATAGAACATAAAACGTGTCGATAGAACATAAAACGTGTCGATAGAACATAAACCATGTCAATAGAACATAAAACGTGTTGATAGAACACGAAACGTGTCGACAGAACTTAAAACGTGTGGATAGAATGTAAAACATGTAGATAGAACATAATACATGTGGATAGGATATAAAAATTGTAGTTAGAATGAAAACATGTGGATAGAACATCTTACTATTATAAAACTATAGTGGTGTGTGTCTGTCTGTCTGTGTGTGAGTGATACTAAATCACACTAAAACTACCGGATCTTTTGGGGTGAAATTAAGCATATACATCTTAGTGTCTCTGGTTAACACATAGGTCTATCTTTCCTTTTGAAAATGACACCAGGGCACAAACCCGCAGGACTCTAAAGTATATCAATTTAAGCCCTATGGCAATACCGATTTGACAATGGCTTAATATAGTTACGTCTTAATCAGCTATTGGAATTAACAAACAACTTACATAGCTCTAAATTAATACCACCCTAAACCTAACCACAACGCACTTTTGCGCTCGAGTGTTTCAAGCGAAAGAACCTGCACATTTAAAAAAAAGATAACAAAGCTGTAAATATTGTTTATAAGTCTGTTTTATAAAACATTCATTTTTATAAATATGATTACATTGAACATTGTTTAAAAAAGTTAGAGAGAGCTTATTTCGTCTATTTTTGTATTACTGAATGCAAAAAGCACAGTATAAGTCAACGTAAACACCGCACGAAGAACGGTTACTCTGCTGCGATAACCTAGACATAAATAAATAAATTGATAACTATACATATTTTTATGGATTACCATACTGATACTGTATTTGTAATGTGTTTCTCATAGGCTTACCATCATATTGAGGAAATAATTACAATATACCTAATTTGATATAAAAAATATAATGTACTCAATTCAGAATCATATCCTATTTTAATATTACAATTATAATATCATAGTCATGCCAATTTAAATGTTCAGAAGTAGCATAACAGAACATGAAAAATAAAATGAAATCATATGGGCACACTTTAAAATTAAAAGTTAAAATATCACTTTTAATTAAGTAAATACAGAATAATCGTTTTAATCTTCATGTTTAATATTTATAATGACAATGGGTTTAGTGAAAACAAAACCATGTAACGTGACTGCTAGTATATTAAACGGCTTTACTATGGACTATTTATAATACATATTTTTCAATTACAAATTTATTTATAACATTAAATCTACAATATATTACCTATTTACTTTTATAAATTTATTTGATTTCAGTGTTTTTTTTATAATAACAAAATTATATTAGAATACCAGTACTACATAAACTTAAATCCATAAACTGATTAAATAACACTTTTATAGTGTAGCGTTTTAATAAATAATATAATCTATGGCAATAGTTCATTTATAAATAAAATATTTGAAATATTTCATACTTTATTAATACTGTATATTACTAAAACTTTGAGTATTTAATAATGTCTTAATTGAAGAATACAAAATTACGAACTCTCCCATAATTTGCAGTACATCCAAACCTATTTCATATATTATTTCAATAGCTATAAATGCTTTGCTACAATAAGGTATATAAAATGATGGGTTTGAATAATAGAATAGAAAAAAAGACAAATAAATCAAAACATATTTTAGTTTTAGTTCATTCATGGAATTTGTTCAATAGGATTAAAACTGTATGCCTCTCTTTATATTTAATTTGTCTCTAATTTATTTATAATTTATTAGTTTAAAATTGTGTTATTTTACGCAATATACACACATCTTGGTTTCTGCACTACTGATTATGTATTTAAAAAATTGTCTCTTTCTATGATTTAAATTGTTACGAAATATTTATTCTACTCATTTCACCTGGGTATATATAATTAGCCTATTTCTTACCCTGAGGACTGTAACAATACCAATCATAATAAGTCTAAAGAAGTCAAGAAATAATCACCGAGAGCAGCTGCTTCTTCCATTATTACAGACGCAGCTGAGACCACTTTTACTTTCCACTCCCTTACTTTATTCGTTAAATTAAAAAATATAATTTAAAAAATCTACAAACTAAATAATGTTACCTATTATAATTAATAATATAAAATATTATTATATCTGTTATGTTATTATTTTTATACAAAATAAAAAACAAATTTGACGATTGTGTGGGTAATTAAATATTATAAATAATTAAAATAGCTAGAAATATAACGTTGAACAATTAGAAACCAACAAAACAAACAAATTCTAAACTTTTACAATAGTATGGTTTTGTATTTTTATAGTATATCTTTAAGTAATACGAACATTTCTTGGTCCACCAACCAATACCTACACTTGGAGGAGTAACCTTGGATGGTCAGGGCTACCTTCTGTATAGATATCCATAGAATGAATTTACAATTCAATCAACATAGCTGAGGGAAATTTAAAAACTTAAATTAAAGTTTGCTATACATTTTATTATTAATATACTAATCTAATAGCTAAGAGAATTTTATAATCCTTCATTATATATTTATATACGATTTGTTATAAATAAATATATAAATACAAAGTTTGTGTGGAGAAATAAAATGAGTTTTTACTGTTTTATTTGCTCTTTGGAAATGTTTAAGGAACCTTTCACATTAACAATCGAATTTCCTTGTGGATGAAAGGGGTTTATCTGCTATTTAAAGGAATCTTTCCTTACGTGGTGAGATCCTTACTGGAAGTATCCTTCTTGAAGTGTGCAAAGTTGACAATATTTCTTTATTGATCTACATGTATTTTCCTTCAATGATGTATTTAAAATTGTATACTTACTTTGTTTAAAAATAAAAGTAGGGTTATTTTAATTTTGGAGGTTACTTAAACAGAACCTATTAATAAGTGTTTAACTACTATTTCTTTCATTATTATTATAAATCTTATACGTTTGTCTGGAGATTGTTGTCCATAGTATTAATAGTTTATATCCAAGAAGTTTTTCCAAACAATATTTAAACATTGAAAATGTAGTTAATAAAGAAAACCTAGTAACAAGTCAAACATTTGGCTTCTTTGTTATAATATTAAAGCAGAATGGTCATGACATTTTAGATCAGGTTTGGTTAGTTATTTAATAAAATTTTAAGTATTAATTATAGTCCAATTGACGACCTCTTAAAACAACTTTATGAAAAAATACATTTATATTAAAATCAAACAAGTTCAAGCTTCACTCTGAATATATATATATATATATATATATATATATATATATATATATATATATATATATATATATATATATATATATAAACTTATACAAAGCTACATTGAAGATCGAACAAGAAAAAAAAAACTCTCTTGAAGGTCCTGTGCCAACATTTTGAAGGACAGATACAGTGTAACTCCTACCAAAATCTGGTGGAAATAAAAAAATTCCATAATATTTTAGGTTAAACGCTGTAGTTCCTGTTTTATAATTTAACAGTTATGTTTTCGATAAATACCTGTATCTGGCATTTATATAAATATCTATGTATAGTAAACAGGAAAATTAGATAACACATATTATTATGTAAATATTTCCCATACACGAGCAACTGAATTATAAATAAACCTATTTCTGCCAAGAACTTTCAACACTATGGCTATATATCGGTGTGTCAACTGTTATAATGTTCTGGGTACCGAAATCCATTTATCTTTGTGAGATGAATCATTTAATTTGGTCCGAGTCAGCTGGTAGACTCATTTATCCATAATTTATACACTCACAAGGTGATAGAGGGTAACCCTTATGCTGCATATTTTAGAGTAATATATTCTTTAAAAAGTCTAAACTTGTGGCATCGTATCTTTTTTGTCTTGTTATTCGTTGTTACTAGAATATCTTATAACATTATATTTTTGGAAGATCATACATTTTTTGTAAGTTTATTTTTAAATGTTTAATTAATTCATTGTTGCCCCCATTCATATCTCATTTAAACCTTGATTTTTAAGCAAAGAATGATATTTGTTTTAATTTGCTTTTAAGATATTTTATTGCTTCATTTATTACATGTTTTTCTCCTCTTTCTACAATATGAGGAGGTATACTTTGAATAATATTGAAAAAAAACTTTTTATTGTCAGTATTATAAGCCCATGATTCTGCCAAGTACATAAAAACTTTAAGTTTAAAATGATATTTTGAAAATGGAGACCAGGTGCTGCAAAAGAATATTTAAGCTATATTAGCTTAACAGAAATTCATGGATATAAATCTAACAGAATAGTGTGTATATAAATCTAGAATTTATGTTTACTGTTGAATAATTTGTACACACTAGCTATAATTTTGTCCAATTACATAACCTTTAATTTTGAACGGTAAAGTTACTTGAGATTATTATCCATTTTCATTGTTCCATTAAGATAATAAAAATCTAATGTTACATTACCACTGTACGTGTATGGATGGGGGGTTGGACCAATACCAATGTACATATATTGGGTACTCTGTATACACGGTATTATTTAAATCTCTAATTATAATGTGAATAAATATAATACTGTAGTAATTTAACATGAACTTTAGAGTTAAAACCTGGCATATAAATTATAAGTATTTTTTCAGAGACACCATTACTCTAGAGTTTCAAACACCTTAAACCTAACACTATGTAATATTATCCATACAGCTTTAAATGTAGTACGGAAAAATTATTTAGGATTTGGTTAGTGATAAATAAAGTGATATCGTATTCCAATATTTTTATTTTAATAAAGTTGTGTTAGTAGTTGCATTATAAAATCATTAACCTACTATATTGTTTAATATTTTTATTGTAAAAATAAGTTTTTAATAAATCATTTGTTACTTTGAACCATTGTATGTTACACTGATATTAATAATATATCTAAGGTTTAGTTTATTTTAAACATATTTGTAAAATTATCAAACATGTTGCAAATATAACCAAATAATTAATGCATTGAATCTGATAATGGAAGATTATATACAATTATTTATGTAGAAACAATTAAAATAAAAAAATAAAAACTGAAATAACGAACAAAAGTTCCGAGAATACTGAGATAAGTGCGAGAATGTGGCTTAAAAAATGAACACGATACAAACACATAGTTGCTATACAAACAAATAGTTGCTATACAAACTTCAATCTCCTCATAAGTACCTTGGTAATTGGATTAAACCAACGCCATTACCTTTACAATCAGTGTTGTGGCCGATGGACTGGCTTCATTCAGCTTTGTAAAGTTGAGGCCACTGTAGATTAACTTTATTTATGGATTATTTTGATACTTTTATTCATATTCCATATTATTAAAAATCGCTTAATATTTTAAGTAAATTTTACTACTCATAGCTTTCATATGTTTTATTCGGAAATGACTATAAAGACAACATTTAAATTACTAAGGTTTTCAATATATTTTTAAACTTAAAATAATATACTTTGTTATTGATTTAAATAAGTTAGGTAATTCAACTATAATTGAGTTTTGTAATGCTTTTTTTAATTGTTGCACAAGAAACTTGTCCAATAGAAAAAATGCGATGTCTACAAAAGTAATAAACAAAAACGTTTTAACTTAACCAACTAATATTAACTCTTATTTAATTTTGAATGGGATTCTTTTATATCGCATTGTTTACTTACAGTTTATTTTGAAAACAATGTTTGTTATAATATCTTGTGCGGATATTTTTAACTAAAAAATTGAACTGTGCAAAAACTTTGAAATTATTACTTATTCTTCAATTAGATTTGCATACTAAATACTAAACCCATACTTTTTGTTAACGTTTAATGAATATTCATAAGTTTATTATTGTTATATAATATTACTTACACGTTTGAAGACCCTTATTTATTGTTAAAACTGAACGACAAACGTAATTCACTGTTTTATATCTAATTCAATTAAAGTAAATACAAAACATGAATATTACAATGATTTTGATTTAAAAATACTTTTGGGACCCTTTTATTTTTTTAAACTTATATTTTTATTGTCAATTTGTGAGTTGAAATATACCCATGGGTTGAACGTTATAGATTGTTATAGCATAATTGTTTAATATACAATGCACAGGATTAATTTCAATGCCATGAAACTAGATAGTTGGAATCTTTACATATAATTCATATAGAATCATCAATGATATAAATAGTTTATAGGTCTTTACTATACTGAATAAAATATGTGCCATATTCATAATATTTAATGGTTAGACTGAACAAATTAAAAACTTGCCAATGAATTGTTCTTTGCAGTTCTTTGCCAATAAATTAATAGCCCAAACCTGACAATTTTTCTGTTTATCATGAGATTTGTTCAGACAAAAATCTCCCTCTTTTAAAGTCCTACCCATGATAAATGTTAGATATAAAAATGATAACACATTTATTAAAATATTTTTTTAAATTTACAGTAGTTACAGTTAACCATATATAACTTGAGTTGTCGTTAAAGCCATAACAATTCGAGGTCGGCTTTTCGGGAAGCGTAAGTCTAAATGTGTCTTTCTAAAGATTTAACTAGAATATATTACCAACATTAATCTTATATTCCTTAAACAACCCCAGCCGTAACTCTTACTTTATTGCAGTCACGCAGTGAGTCGCTGTTTTACTGTCCACCGTGAAAGGAAATTGCCATAAAGTAAATGTCTACGGCAGGTTGAAACTGGTCGTAACTGGTTTACAGGCTATCAATCTATTTTTTAAATTGTAATTATGAAAGAAAAACGATATGATGTCCTCTAACTGCAGTCAGCGTCTGTTTTTAATTGTAAAAATATTTTTTTATTTATTAATCTATAACAATTACTGTATTAATAAACAAAATTGCTCTTTTCCCCTCTTGCTAATAGTTATTTGAGAGGAGAAATATAAAGAATATGTACTATAAATATTTAATAGGACACTGTGATTGAAACATACAATTAATATATAACATTTAAAAATATCAACAGTTACCGTTGAATTAGGTATGAAAAACACAGTCAACCGGATAAAAAAGACTCTCATCCACGCTACTCATCCGACAGTAAGCACACACTGTTTATTTTATTATTATTCATATACGAAATGGTATCCAAATCAAAATATTATTTTAACTTAACCAAACAATTCAAATAACTATTACATCCCAGCTGTCTGTCTAAGGTAGGAAATACTGGTCTACATTAGTTATTCATTTTGCTACTGTATGAATGATGTTATACTTAAAGTGATACTTAAATTATGAGTTACTTTATTTATGTTCATTCTGATATATTATTTGATATGTTGGTTTGAAATTGTAAGTATGTTACATGTTTCAAGTTTACACATCTCCAACTTAATTACTGTTGTATTTTTACATTTATTTTAGTTGAAATGTAGTAGGTTTCTACGTATGATGGTGCTGCTCCGGCCAAAATATTTAAAAAACAATATTTTTTAAAATATACATATAGACGTCTCTTAAGTCACCCTGATGTTTTCGTGCAGTGAATGGTACGTAATTTTTCTTATGTAAAAAATGTTTGCTATTCTTTTCCGTATAGTATTCTATACATTCATAGGAGATAGATGAGATTAAATATATACTCAAAAAAAATTAAGTTAATTAATTTTTAATTTTGTTAACAAAAATCGTTACTACACAACAATTTTAATAGGATAAGTAGAGAAATAGACTCGGTAATTATATAGTAGAGGAGCCTTGTAGATTTTATAGTTAAAAATTGTTTCCATAGTATATCCATAGCTAAGACACAAGAATATGATCGTTGTTTTCAGAGTACATTTTAAGAATAATTAAAAAAATATCTTAGATTTTAAATGAGCTTTTCAGTCTGTAGCTGTGGTGAACACAAAAATAAATACAAACCTAATTGCATTTTAAAATTAGGTGTTCCGTAATCTACATTAAGTTATTTGCTCTGTGCTATTATATTGTATTATGAGCACATATTTATCAGTCTTCACAAAAATAAACAGATTAATAAAATAATAATGTAGAGTTATTTACAAGGTCAACACATTGCCCACCCCCCCACCCATACATGTATAGTGGTATTGACCCAGCCGCTCACACATACACGTGCAGTGATATTGACCCCGTCCACCCATAAACGTATAGTGGTATTTATGGGTGGGACTGTACTTTTATGGGAGGGAGGGTGGGTCAATACACTGATTAGATATTTTGTTGCGTTTGTTTTGTAAATAGAGTAGCACCGCAAAGTCAGGGGTCTATAATATAAAAGTCGATAGTAGATTCTCCCTGGCTGTCCATCGATTAGGCCCAACTCCTACTGACTAAGAGAGGGACCAAATCTAATTAATTTGTTTTCTTAAACATGATCTCTTATGTAGTTAGAAAATTCCATCTTGCTAAAAAAATGTGCACAAGACTTCGCAATAATTTAATTTTCTGACTATTCCAAGCTCATATTATTTACGCAACTTGAAGAGAGTCGTATACATTTACACTTTGTCCAATCAGTCATGATCGTAAATATACCGTATATGTACGAGTGGGCAAGTGGGTGGGTTTATGCCAACGTACGTTAAAACAAATATTTTTATAACGATCTTAGAAGTGCCTGTGCTATTTGTGATACAATTACCGCAATACATGTCTGTACCTGAATCATGGATCAGCGCCGTCACATATTGTAAATACGATGAAAACAACACGTACGTTAGTATTGACCCACCCAAATGTTTGAGTAACCCACCCTATCACCCAATACCAATGTAGGTGTATGGGTGGGTGGATGGGTCAATACCATCGTTGGAGTCTGGGTTTGGGTTGGTCAGAACCAATGTAGGTGTAGTTTTTGTTTCATTTTGACAATTTTGAATTAACCGATAGCTTCTTATTAGTTGGTGCATTGATTTACTCAATCAGTAGTGTTTTATATAATTTTAGTTTATAAAATTATTAACTAACTAGATTTTAAACAACACCACTATACATGTGTGGGTGTGCGGGTGGGTCAACACCACAAAACGTGTATGGGTGGGCGATGGGTCAACACCACTGTACGTGTGTGGGTGAGCGGGTGGGTCGTTAATAATGTCTGTGTATGGATGGGCTGGTGGGTCGATACCAATATATGTGTATGGGTAGGTGGGCGGTTCGATACCAATGTATGTGATTTTTATATTTACTAAGTCAATCTTTGAGGTCAAGTTTTTTTTAAGCACTTATATTTTTCTTCCCACAAACTTAGTGATGTCGGTACTCAAATTGTGTGGATTTTTCTTCCGTATAAAAATACGACAAGGATTTTGCAATCGAACAATTATCAAGCCAGCACCTGAGATGTGATGATTTCGGTAGGGTTACGCACTGTTAGGGTAAGGCTAGGTTAGGTATTGATAGATTTGGTTATTTAAGGTTTGGTTAGGTTATATTAACTTTGATTTAAGTTGTTAGGTTTAGCCTAATCCAACTAAACGTAACATACCCTAAAATAAATTTAACAACTTAAAAAACTACATAAATTAACATTACCTAACCAAACTTAACATAGGCTAACATAATCTAACCAAGCCTATCATAACCTAACCTTTGATTACCTAACCTAGCACTGTCCTCTCAGATCGTAACGTAACGTAAATCGGCAAGTTTCTGGCGCATATGTTTTCAATAACGTTTCAATTGTAAAAACCTCACCATGTTCATTATCTGGACCAAATTTACACAAGTTGATCACCTACATAATTATATTTATGAAAAGAAATGCTATTTCATTTTTCTTATTTTCGTAACATGTCCGGCTTTTCCGTTCTGTTGTATTTGAACAGAGAACTCTATATGTTTTCAAATTTATTTAGTAATTTCTTTTGCAATATTTATTTTATAATAGCTATTCTATACTATTGTAAGAGTACCTAAACAATGTAATTTTTTTAAATTGTAAGCGGCAAAAAGAATAAATGTAACAAAGTCATATGACATAAAAACATTTCGAATATAGGTTATAGTACTTCAGTTTCTCCGTCCTTTAAAACCGAAGAGAGAAAAAGAGAAACAAGTTATATTAATTAAAGTTTTTTGCATACATAATGCATTATTTAAACTATTTATAAACTATATATATATGTGAACTATTTTCATATAAAATCGTTTTATCATTGTTAGTAAGTAAAAAATAAATTCTAGCCACCATAAACACACCCGTAAATATCCGTAAAGTCACGACAGTACCAAGACAAATACGGTTGACCTTATACTCCCGGAACTATTATTTACACCAAGCTATACATTTGGTGTTCATCTATATTTGTTGTTTTCTAGTATGCTAACAATTATATGCCAATTTATACGTCTGGATTTGTGTTGTACTTAAAATCAAATTGATATCAAAATATGAATTATTAGGTTTGAATATAAGTAAGCATAAATGCAATATTTAATGCATTTGGCATAGAAAAATTGAATACCAATTTGGTTTTATATAAAATGTAATTTACTCCACTTTATATTATAAATATGTGAAAAATTAAATAACAAATTTAATGTATTTATCGTATACAATGTATCACTTGCCATGTACATCTTTTTCTTCAAATATAACACACTTTTATCTATGATATTATGTAATATAGCACAATGAATTTTATTTCGAATTATAATTTCTGTAATACCAATAATATGTTCTATTACTAAACGATTTCAATTCTACCAAGGCATTATTTTGTTAATAAAAAAAAACGTCGTCATGAAAGCGGTTGGTCACATTATCGTCTTTTAGCAAAAACCATGTATTGGTTAAATTAAATTAAACGTTCTTTATGATTTTGTACCACAATTTATCCAACACAGGAATATTGACTGTGTTGTGGAAATGCCATGTTTTAATCTTATAATTTCTTGAGTCATCTGAAGAACAAATTCAATAAAAATTAATGCATTTACAAGGCTCACAACATTTATATTTATAAAAACAAATGTTTTTTTCGTTTTTCCTCATTTTCGTAACTTGTCCGGCTTTTCCGTTCAAACAAAAAACTACCATATTGTTTTATCTTAGAAAAAAAATCAGCAAAACAATGATAAGTCCCGTGTTCTACATAACTACTATAGAATTTATATGTTTCATAACCAGTTTTAGGACAGATAAATATAATATACCGCTCACTTATGGAATATATCTAACAACTGAATTACAGTCAACAAAAAGTATATAAGTATTTGTTTAGTTTTGTCTAACTTTCTCTCGTTTTTACGTAATTAACTCTCTTTCTTTCACTAGACTTGTTATAGTCCTTTTTCCAATCAAATTCGGACCAAGTATGCAACAACATTTAAATGGCAGTTTTAAAATTGTTCTTTTTATATGTTCTCATTTTTAATATTTATTTATTGTTTCGTACGTAGTATCATTGGTTTAAAATAATTAAATTATCTGAACAGAGAACTTAATATCATTTCAAATTTATTTAGTAATTTATTTTGCAATATTTATTTTATAATTTGGTTTTTTATACTATTGTAAGAGTACCTAAACAATGTAACCTTTTTTTGATTTTAAGCAGCAAACAGCAAAAAAAAAAAAAAAATACCACTTTAAAGTAGGTATGACTATCACTCAAAAATGTTTGTGGGCTGCTTTATTTTTTTATGAAGTTGGCCTACCCCCTTTAAAAATGTGTAGTTTTGTTATTTATTAAGAGCTAACGTTAATATTTGAGAACTTACGAGAAATAACAAGTAACTAACGATAGAGCTGATTAAAAGTGGTTAAGCTGTTATGGGTAGGTCAACTTTAAAGACCTCTCTCCCCTGGATCTAGAGTAAAAACCTGTGTATGAACTGTACTAAATTATACATATAGTTGCACAATCTGTAGTTTTTAAAAATTTGTTTGGTTAAAATAAAACTTATAATTACAATAATGTACACACCGAGAAAGGATAAGTCTGTCAATGTCCCGATCGTACATAAATCTCAGCTAGCAGATGTCACTAAATAAAATATAGGGTTTTCGTAGTATAATGTACAAGAAGCCCAGAGTGCCCCAGAGTCCATTTGTGTGATTCTACTTTCGCAAAGTAAATCAGTATTAAACTTCAGAATATTGAAATTAAAAAGAAAGCCACACAGAAGCGTTATAATGAAAGTGGTGAAGTGTACTATACAGATTTCTTAAAACCCACCATACCAAATAACATTAAGTTGTTTTGGTCACACATGAACAACCTCAAAACTGCTACTACTCTATCTCACTTAAACTAAAATAGCATAGAAACTGATGTTGCTAACCTGCAATGTGAACTCTTCACTGACTTTTTTTCTTCTGTATATTATATTGTTATGTCGATTCCCTTTTGCCTCCTCGACTTTGAAACCACCCTTAATTTACATTAACAGCCCAAGAAGACGAAAAAGCTTAAATACTTAGGTACAGCACCTGACTTTATACCTCTAGCAATAGTAAAATACTGTGGCCCTCAGTATTAGCATTAGTAAAATAATGCGGATTTTCAGTAAATTTCATATTTAGTTTTTTAATTAGTATAATACGTATTGGTATATATATATATATATATATATATATATATATATATATATATATATATATATATAGTACAAGTAATCGTCACACAACACAAATTTATTACAATATAAGCAAAAAATGCATAAATATATTACAATACAAGTACAAATTGCACAATATTATGGTGATCGATTTCGGTGAACCTTCCTCAGACCAGAGGGATTCAAAAAAGATTATTTTATAAATAATAGTAATTTATTACTTATAAAATAATTTTTATTTAAATCCTTTTAAAATCCATGACAAGACAGTTTTGTTCAGATTTTGTCATATTTTGACTGTATTACACCTTTAGTAACGACGGTCTCTCAGTTTGTTACGAGCAAAACACAGAAATAAGGGTAATGGAAATAAATTATTTTCCTGTGAATTAAAGCACTCCCAATGAGATAGGTTCTAACAATGCAGACGCTAACTAAATTTGTAAATTTTATTATAGTTTATTCTATTAGAGTCATTATAGTGTACTGTATTAGTCCTATTAAATATTTCTCTAATTTGTGTAATTGTAAATTAAATCAATCAAAGATATTCCTAAACTAAAAGTATACAAAAATTTGGATATAATATTTTAGAGGTAAGCTAAATATGTATATTTTATAATAAATATATCTCCTACAGGCTGTAGTTGTCTACTTCAAACGTATCAGTAATTATTAAGTTTTACAAAGTAAAATAATTAAAGTGTGTTTATGCTATTACTAAATCGGTATTTATTCAGCGAAAATTTATATAAAAAAGATTAGATGACGATTTCTTTATAAAATATAAAATATTTGTATGAAAACAAGCCAGGAAATATATTATTCCATTAGTAATACTCCACGAATGCAGAAGGCAGTACAAATTATATTTACTATGAATATTTATCAGAAAGCCACTGTAAATGGGAAAAAACTACAAGAAAAAAAGTAAAGCTCAAATTCTCATAGGAAAATTCTTTTCAATCAGTTCCCTAAGTCAACAGTCGTTTAACTTTCACTCTCTACTCTTCTTGCCTCAGTAATTTCAGGCTTCCAAACTTTTATTTCACATCTCCTCAAACCCCCACAGCTTTGTTCACAGAAAGTTTGTCGGTCAACAAATTTTTTAAGCATACGTAAAGTACACTTTTAACACCTTCGTTGATATTTGGAAATTATTAATAGTTATCTAAAAATAACATTTCCATATAAATAATTTTAACGTAAATAAAAAGAATAAGTATTTAATTTAAGGCATGCCTAAGCTTATCGATACCTCATAACGAACAAAATATCGACTTAAATTTTAATACAATACCTATAAAAAAATAATAAATTAAAAGATTAAAGGAAATTGAAAATAAAAATTATTTTAGATCTGTTTATAAACCCAATTGGGAATAAAATATAGTAATACAAGTTTTTAATTTTTAATTATTTATACCATTAGATAGTTGTAATTGATAATTATCGTTTTCATACATTTTTATCTTATTTTTGTAATTCATTATTTTTAGCTCAAAGGTCCATAGCAATTATTTCATACAATAACACGGAATAATTGTTTTTTTAATTTGTACGAATAACAAACTAAGAGTACACATTTTAAATTTTTAAATATATTGTTTAGAGATTATTAATAACAATAGTAAATTGTTGTTATGTAGTATATAAGTATTATCATTAAAGCGTGTAATTAATTTTTTTATTTTTAAATATATATTTGGTTATTAGGTATATTATAACAATGCTAAAACAATTTAATTAAATAAATAAATACATTTTCACTGAATTTCTGTAAATAAACTGCACAGTAAATTTTAATTTTGAGAATGACTAGTATTTATTGTTACTGTTTATACTTCTCAGTAATATCTTTATACAATTTTATACCAAGTCTTCCTGTGGCCAGCTGTTACTTTGAGTTACTAAACCCTACTTTTTAGTCGATTAATTTTTGAAGAAAACCCCACAGTATATTTTGTCTAATATAGTTCAATTATATTACTTTTACAAACAAAATTACATCACTTTATTTGCAGATGTTACATCATTAGACAATATTATATGATTATTTATTTTCTTCTTTTTTTATAATTGTTATGTTTTCCTTTGTATTTTTAAAGACCAGTAAGTAAAAGAATCAAACCAGATTGCAAAGAGTGTTTCTTGGTAGGCTTTTCTTTGTATGCAAAATTCGTTTTAAACCAAGAGTCAGAAAGAAATATGAATTTGTTAGAAATCGAGTTGCAGATTGGAGGTATGTTTCACAAAGACGTACGTCACAAGTTTTTGTGAACTCAGAAATCCAACTTTACTTTATTATTAAGTTTGTTTTTGATGCCGTCATTGATAACATTGTTATTTCTATTGGATTAAATAATATACTAATGAAATAACTAAGTAATGTAAGTAAAAAATAATATTTTTATAAGAATAAATCTTTTAAGCTTTTAATTGATTTCCAAGTTTATTAAATTTGCCGTATTTTAATTAAGTGATGTTGGAATATAAAAATAATATTTACTCCGATGGTTTTAGAAACTGTAGACAGTTAGATTATAATCTACGGTGATATCAGAAATAATCAGAAAATTATCTCCGTAATCGAGTTTCATACGACACCTGTATATTGACAGTCCATAACTAGATTTTGGATTTGATACACATGGTCAGGTAATCATTAATAACAATATCATCAAAACATAGCATTCGTACTGAGTTAGTTTAATATAAAATAGAATAAATGGAATAGCTAGCTGTTAAAAGTTACTGATATTTGTACATAAACTACATACTCTAATCCTGAAATTATAACGTTATAAATTATGAAACCTAATCATATAAAACTTATTTATAAAAAAAAATTTAAAAATATATTTTTATTCTTAATCTTAGATATTAACGTAACTAATTTTGCTAAATAAGAACAAAATTTTTAAGTAATTTTAGTTGCTGTTAAATGTATACTGTATATAAGTATATTTCATGTCAAAGGAAGATATTTTTCTATTATTATTATTATAATAGTTTATGTCAATTTTTATTTAGTTAAAATGACGTTAAATAATATATTCAGTTAAATTATATTATACACATATCCTATAATAAAGTAGAATATATTTAGTATAAATATAACTTACACAAAATTATGATATTCTTGTGACAAAAACAAAATGTTCCTTTAAAAAAGGTTGGTAAGAAATTGTGTCCATAAACCGTGACAAACTGTTTTCTCGCCTAATGGCTCATTATGCAAATGACTTCAAACAAGTCTAAGGCAGCTTTTTGCATGAGTTTGTACAGCACCTGAATTTCCCTGTGGACCATTACAGCTAATGAATGCTATATGTTATGTTATGCTTTGGGAGAAGTGATATTAGGTTACATTCTATCGACTATTTTAGTAAATATTGTTGCATTTAAGGTACGCTTAACTAGTTTTTGTACTTTAAAATAATTATAACCTTTAAATATAAACCTTTCCTCTTTAAATATTGATATTATGGCCTTAAGAAAAAAGTTTAAGTTATTTATTTATTTTTTTTATTAACAACTCTAATATTAATTTATAAATAATACATTTGCCGGAAATTGTTTAATAGCATTTAAACAGAATAATAAATATATTTAACACACTATTTACTTAAATAGAAGCTTACATTTTATCTTTCCTTTTACTAAATTTATCTCTTCACTTTAGATAGTCAATGTACAGGGTGTTTCAATGAAAATGACCCGAAATTATAATAGCTATATTTTTTAGAAACAAGAGCTCTATCCAAATATAATGGACATCAGAATGCTCAAAAACGAATTAAGTTTATGGCAATTTATCATACATGTTCAATATGACCTCGATTTGCAGCACGGATGACATATAGTCGATAGCACCTTTCATCCTAACCTGTTCGCAAGGTGTTCAGCTATCGAGTATATTTCTTCCGTGTTGCGAATGGAGGACATATTGAACATTAATGATACATTTTCGTAATCTTCATTCTTTTGTATGTAATTTAATGTCCAACATGTTTCGGTAAACACCTTTTTATAAGCAATATGTCTATTTATAATCGAGTCTTTCTTTTTGAAACAATCTGTAGTTGGGAGGCATATATTTAAAACCAGTATATACATATAAACAATATTATTTATGTCCTTAGTGATCCATTATATAAGCCCTTACTCCATACTATCATGGCTTCTGGAAATACATTATAAAAAATCTATAAGCAAGTATATTTTTGAGAATATCTATCCAAGTTTAATTTTTCTACTCCAATAAGTATTGTAATAATTAGGGAGACATTATATTGATGTCATAGTGATGTTACATTTAGAATAGTAGTAAGTTTATCGGAACTTAACTATTATAGGTTATTTAAAAATAAGTTACTAAATATCAGGATACTTATTTATATACTAGTGTTATAAAACGTAAGTAAATTGCATTGATTTTTCATAAACTACTTTAAACTATTGAAATGCTATAACATACGATAGTACAAAACTAATACACTAATCAACATGTCTCTTATTGAGCTAATTTTCTTGATATCTTGAAACACATTTCTTATTGATGTCTTAACATTTCTTGAAAATTTCAAGGTGTATATAATGTAACCGAGTAATATAACTTGTTTGAAACATATGTAAGTGGAAGGGTTAGAGTAACGTACGTTCATACTAATTGATGGATAGATTATTTAACTATATTAATAAAGTTTTTTTATTTAGGGATATATTGTAAATTTATATTTTATAATAACAATTAGGAAAAATCCAAATTGTTATGATTAAATTATATTGTTCTGAGTTTAAAAAAAAATAAATGTATGAGCTAAGTTGTAATATTTGATATTTAAACCTATCTTCTTTAAAATGTACATAAAACACGTTAAAAAACCAACAATAGCTCATTAGAATTTTTGTATATATTATGTATGCTTTTAATCGATGGAAACAGTTAACTTTAAACTAAAGAGCCAAACAATTAAAATCTGTAAAGTTGTTTTTTATAGCTATCAAAACTATATAATTTAATAATGTATGTTATATTTTACTTTCAGTATAAAATTCCTCAACATATCTCCCAAAAAGAGAAACAAAAATAAATCGTTTCAGGCGTTGGAGATCGTAAATATTCTTGTGTTGTTTGGACCTACGGTTATTTATGAGAGTGAGGAGGAAAAGAATATTTCTCTTTTTTTTTTTATTTAATAAAATACATACAAAATATTTAAATACTTTTTATGAGCTAAAATATACTAACTGTTTATGTTTAATATTTGTAAGCTCTGATCAAAATAAGTTTGGAATCATAAAACCAAGTTAGGCCATTTTAATAGAAACATATTTTAAAAACTTACAGATATACTGTTTCAAGGTTATCATAAACGCACGTTCTTAGATTGACTGGTTGACTGTTTCAGAGTCATGGACCATACTTACATATAAAGTCAGTACTGGTGGTGAAGTGTTGTATCCCACATACGTAAATACACCGTGTTGTGGATACGATATACGATATTATCAGTTCTTGTGCTCTTGATACTAATAAGCCTTCTGCTCAGTGGTTGCTATAGGGTTGAACATTAGTAGAGAGGTTTGGGCTGTCCATGTTTGGAGAAAGACAATTTTTGGGCCATGTTGTGTAGGGAACAGAACTAAATATTATATGTAAAGCTGTAGGTTCTGTATTTGCACTGGCCATTGGGCCTTAAATAAATATTCCTTTCTGTGCATAGGTCGGACTCATTTGACAATTAGACTGCACAGTTCATCCACACACATCCTACACTCATTTACCCACTCCTATGCACTCATAGTTGTGTCGGCGTCTCATTTCTGAAAATAATCTGAGAATTATCATCTTCATTTAGAGTCACGTTGCATACTTACATATAAAATATGTGTAAGTAACTAACTTTTATTTAAAAATGTCTCATCAATGTAATCATAATGCATTTTAGTTGAACTAAACTCTTAATGAGACAGTTCATTTTTGTAAATATATTTTTCGAACAAATGACTCCCAAATTATACATAGTAAAATATGGATCTCTTTTATCTATTAGAGAAGTAACAATATTCTTTTAACGTTTTGGTAGAGTAAAAATATATAAATTAAATTGGAGTTTGACAAACAGTGCAGTTCCGCACTGTTTACATGATTCATGTGAATATTATGTCTGAATCTTCAATGCATTCTCTATTCTCTAAACTTAAAAGTGTCAGTTGGCAGCCAACGAAAATTTACCATTGGTTTGTTGATATTTCTATTAGTGATTTAGTCTTCTTTTGGTATAAATGATTTAGTATGTTTTTTATAAAAATAAATATTTAAAATAAATTCAGACACATAAATTTAATAAAGCTACTTCAACATCTATTATTTATTGCACTACAGTTAACTGAGTAATATTCTATACATACTCATTTTAAATATTAAAGCGTTTAGGTGTAATTTTAAAACAAAATTTCATTTTAGTATGCGAGAAATAATAAGTCACACGTATATGTAACTGTACATAATTGTTTTACAGTTAACTGTGTAGAATTTTGGTAGTTTGTATGTCGTGAATGAATGGTTTTTACTCTTTTTTCAAAATATAAGTGCTATTGTGCTTTCATATTGACGTACATATATACTCATGTTTATATATAACCTAAAGTGTTTCACTGTCACAAGATGTATATTTATGGCCTCAATACATCTGACCCATATATATCCCCTGTCCATAAGATCACTTTACATACGTAGAGGTGTAGTGTTTGGAGTAATTGCGTACATTTCTCTCTGAAATAGAGGTAATAAATGAATAGTGTTTAAAACAGTTTCAAAAATACTTTTGCAACATTAAATATATACAAATTAGGACGTATTGTTGATTGTTAAGAATGTTGTAGACTTAATTTATAAAGTATTGAAATTAATATATTAAGAATAGCTGCTAATTGTTTCATAACACTCATACAGAATTTTCACAGAATAAAATATCATAAAATACAAATATGATATCTTCTAGCATTGAGAACTTTTATCTTTTTAGCTGTTTTCCACTACTTCATATATGTTTCGTATTGTATTTCATGTCTCTAAGTGCATAAGTACGAATACACGTACAGAAAAGCTTTACACTGTACATACTGTGAATCTAAACATTGTAAAGGTAATGTAAATACTGAAAACGTATCTTCAAACACGTTGAACCGCGTATTAATATGTGTTCAATATAATTTTATTATAATATGGAATTCTTTGACGCATTATAGGTTTTTCTTTTTACGACACTAACCAGTAAAAAAATGCTTACCTATGAAAATATTAAATACTAAATATTCATTTAATCATAAATACTAGTGCTCCTTGAGGAAACTCATTCATAATCATTGTGATCAAAGCAATAGAACGTCAAATGTGTGGTTAATCTATGGTATATATATTTTCCATAACATTCATCGTCTTTAGTATAAATAAGAAACTACGTTATCAAATGTGTAAGTGACACTTTGTAAAATTATACTAGAAATGAGTTTGTAATTATGAAATTAATAATAAAATAATGACATATATATTAAAAAGACAAACAAGTAAATATCTTACTATTATATACAAATCGAATTGTGAATGTCTGTCTGTGTGTTACACAATTACAAAAAAAACTAGTGGACCCATTCTGCCGAAATGTTGCATGGACATTCTTAAGGTCTCTAATTAATAAATAGGCCCAATTTTATTTTGTAACTCACTCCAGGGCGTCTAAGAAGTATCAAATGCAAGCCCTTTAGCAATACTAATTTGACAGTTGTTTATATTAGTTTCATTAATCAGCTGTTTGAATAAACAAACAACTTACATAGTTCTGAAGTAAATACCGTAAGAAACCTAACCACAATGCACATTTTTGCTCACGTGTTTCAAGCGGAAGGAACCTCCACATTTTTACAAAGGGGAAAAATCTCTAAACATTGTTTATAATTCTGTTTTATAACACTTTATTTTTTATAAACATGAAAATAAGTAACATTGTTTAAACAACCTATAGTTAAATTATTTAATGCATGCTTTGCATTACTGAATGCACCAAGCGCAATATAAAATAGTGAAAACCCCGTACGAAGGGTGGGTACTGTGCTAGTAGTATATATTTAAGAACTGAAATATTGATACAAAAATTAAATAGATGATCGCACAAAGGATTTTATTGATTACTATAGCAATATCTATACCGTCTATATCATAGGCCATTATGTTGAGTAAATAATGACAGTATACCTAATTTGACATAAAAAATATAATGTACTCAATTCAGAATCATATCCTATTTTAATATTACCATTATAATATCATAGTTATGCCAAATTAAGTGTTCAGAAGTAGCATAAAAGAACATGCAATATAAATTGGAATCATATGGGCATACTTTAAAAAGAAAAATTAAAATATAACTTTTAATTTAGTAAATACAGAATACTCGTTTAAATGTTCATGTGTAATTGTAAAATGTTTAATAGACAAAACCTTAATATTTATAATGACAATGGGTTTAGTGAAAACAAAACCATGTAACGTGACTGCTAATACATTTAACGGCTTTACTATAGATTATTTATAATTAATATTATTAAATTAATAATTTATTTATAAATTAAACCTACATGATATTACGTATTTACTTTTACAACTTTATTTGATTTCAGTGATTTATTTATAATAACAAAATTATATTAGAACACCAATTCTACATAAATTGAAATCCATTAACTGATTAAATAACACTTTTATAGCGTAGCGTACTAATAAATAAAATAGTCTAGAGCAATAGTTAATTTATAAATGAAATCTTTATAAATACTCTATATTACTAAAACTTTGAGTATTTAATAATGTCTTCATTGAACAATACTACAATTACGAACTCCCCAAAATTTGCAGTACATCCAAATTTATTTCATATATTATTTTAATAGCTATAAATGCTTTACCACAATAAAGTATATAAAATGATGGGTTTGAATAATAGAATAGAAAAAATACAAATAAATCAAAACTTATTTTGATTTATTTTTTATTCATTAATGCAATTTGTTCAGTAGTATTACAACTGTATGCCTCTCTATATATTCAATCTGTCTCTAATTTATTTATAATTTATTAGTTTAAACTGATGTATTATTTTACGCAATATAAACACATCTTGGTTTTTGCACTATTGCTTATGTATTTAAAAAATTGGCTATTTCTATAATTTAAATTGTTACGATATATTTATTCTACTCATTTCAGCTAGGTATATCTAATTAGCCTATTTCTAACCCTGAGGACTGTAACAATACCAATCATAATAATTCTAAAGAAGTCAAGAAATAATCACTGAGTGCAGCTGCTTCTTCCATTATTACAGACGCAGCTGAGACAGCTTTTACTGTCCACTCCCCCTCTTTATTCGTTAAATTTTAAATTATAATTTTAAAACAATCTACAAAGTAAATAGTTAATTATTATAATTTATAATATAAAATATTATTAGATCTGTTGTGCTGTTATTTCTGTAAAAAAAAAAAAAACAAAAAAAACAAAAAAAAAAAAAAAAAAAAAAACATACATTTCACGATTGTATGGAAAATTACATGACATTTTAGATCAGGTTTGTTTTTTTATTTAATAAAATTGTATTTAATATTTACAGTCCAATTGACGACCTTTTAAAAGCACTTTAGAAAAAATCAAACAAGTTCAAGCTTCACTATGTATGGAATAAGGACGTTAGAACCCCCACGTTCAAACAATAACCTTTGAGATATTATATATCTCATTAAAATGGACTTTATAATGCTGAACTTTCTGTTCGAGATTCAATAATTACAATTGGTTTCCCACTACATTGTTCTTAATACATTACATCGTTCAAGAATGATTTTTACTCAGTAGTCACCTGCCTTTGACGTATTAAATATTGATACAAAATGTGATAGTTATCTTAATTTTTATCTATTTCATTGTTTTTTAACAATTAATTATGTATAAATAGAATATTTATAAATAATTAAATTGACACATTCTGAGTACAATGGCAATGCGCATTGCGTAATTGTTATACTAATTACAACTGTAAGCTGCCCTGAGAGTAACAAAGCCTACTTACACATAAGACCTTTAACAAATACCTTCAAACAAGGGTATTTCACCATTTGTAGCCAACAAAGCTAGTAAGCCTTCGGCAACTTTGCCTTAAGTACATGTTAGCGTTTGTTGCTTTTTAATAAATTTACATATTGTAAAAGTCATTCGTAATCAGGTTTTGTTATTTTAGCACTAGCTTACTAATTAAGTTAATAATGGAATTCTCAAACACATATAACTTTTTATAGTAAATAAACACAAGTTATGTTATGAAAATGAGGCTTTTTGGATTTATAAATTCTAAATGACTTATCAACCCTATCTGACCATTTTGAGGCTTATGTATCACTATGTGTCTCGACTTAAGATTAGATATATAAACGTATACAGAGCTACATTTAAGATCAAATAAGAACAAATTTCTCCTAAACGTACTGTACCTATATTTTGAAACACATATACAGTGTAACCCCTAACAAAATCTGGTCAAAATAAAAATATTCCATAATATTTCAGGTTAAAAGCTGTAGTTCCTGTTTCCTAAGGTAAAAGTTATGTTTATTGATAAATACTTGCATCTGAAATTTATATACATATCTATCTATATTAAACAGGAAACTTGGGTAACACATATTATTATGTAAATTTTCTTATACATGAGAAACTGAATTATAAATAAACCTATTTCGGCCAAGAACTTGCAACACTATGGCTATATATCGGTAGGTCGACTGTAATGTGTTCTGGGTACCGAAATACATTATTTTATCTTTGTGAGATAATTCATTTAATTTGTGTCCGAGTCAGCTGGTAGACTCATTTCTCCATAATTTATACACTCACAAGGTGATAGAGGGTAACTGTTATGTTGCATATGTTAGAGTAAAATATACTTTTAAAAGTGTGTCAAATATACAACTTGTGGCATCCTATCTTTTTTTCTGTTAATTGTAGCTAGTAGAATATCTTATAATATTATATTTATGGAAGATTACTACTTTTTTGTAGGTTTATTTTTAAATGTTTAATCGCTATATTGTTGCCCCTTTCATACCTCAGTTAAACCTTGTAAATTAACTGAGGTTATTTGTTTTAATTTGCTTTTAAGATATTTTATTGCTTCATTTACTACATGTTTTTCTCCTCTATCTACAATTTGAGGAGGTATACTTTAAATAATATTACAAATAACTTTTATAGTGATAAAATTATAAACCCATGATTCTGCCACGTACATGTTAAACTTAAAAATGTTAAGTTTAAAACGATATTTGAAAATGGAGACTAGGTGTTGCAAAGGAATATTTAAGCTATATTAGCTAAACAGAAATTCATGGATCTCAAAATGACATTTATAAAACTTTTTTATTGTAATAATGTGTATATAAATCTAGGATTTATATTTACTGTTGAATAATTTTTACAGACTAGCTATAATTTTTTCCCATTACAAATCCTTAAATTTTTAACGGTAAAATTACTTGAGATATTATCCATTTTCATTATTTCACTAAAATAATACAAATCTAATGTTACATTGTCTCTGTACATGTATGGATGGAGGGTTGGATCAATACCAATGTACATATATTGGGTACTCTGTATACACAGTATTGTTTAAAACTCTAACAATTATATAAATAAATATAATACTGTAGTAATTTAACATGAACTAGAGAGTTAAAACCTGGCATATAAATTATATGTCTTTTTTCAGAGAGACAATTTAAGAGTTTCAAACACCTTAAATCTAACACTACGTCCTATTATCTATACAGCTTTAAATGTAGGACGGAAAAATAATTTAGGATTTGGTTAGTGATAAATAAAGTGATAATGTATTCAAATATTTTTATGTTAATAAAGTTGTGTTAATAGTTTCATTATAAAATTATTAACTTACTATGTTGTTTAATATTTTTACTGCAAACATAAGTTTTAGTAAATCCTTTGATACTTTGATACCTCATTTTATGTGACAATGATATTAATAATATGCCTAAGGTATAGTTTATTTTAAACATATTTGCAAAATTATCACTCATGTTGCAAATATAACTAAATGATTAATATTGAATCTGATGAAGTAAGATTTTATACATTTATTTACGTTGAAATAATTTAAATTAAAAAAAGGTATAACAACGAATAAACGTTCCAAGAATACTGAGATAAGTGCGGGAATGTGGCTTAATAATACAATACAAACACATAGTTGCTATACAAACTTCAATCTTCTCATAAGTACCTTGGTAATTGGATTAAACCAACGCCATTACCTTCACAATCAGTGTTGTGGCCGATGGGCTGGCTTCATTCAGCTTTGTAAAGTCGAGGCCGTTACAGATTAACTTTGTTTATAGATTATTTTGATACTATTATTCATATTCAATTTTATTAAAAATCGCACAATATTATAAGTAAAATTTTTGACCGATGGTTTTTATAGTTTTTGTTCGGAAACGACCATAAAGACAACATCTAAATTACAAAAGTTTTCAATATATTTTTACACCTAAAATAATATACTTTGTAACTGATTTAAATAAGTTAGGTTTTTCAACTATAATTGATTTTTGAGTTTGTAATAAGTTTTTAATTGTAGCACGAAAAACATGTCCAATAGGAAAAATGTGATGTGTAAAAAATCAACAAACAAAAATGTTATAACTTAACCAACTAGTATTGACTGTTACATAGATTTGAATGGAGTTCTTTTATAAATTGTATGGTTTTTGATTTTAGTTTATTTTGTACATAAATGTTTGTTATAATATCTTGTGCGGATATTTTTTAACTAAAAACTGAATTGTGCAAAAACGTTGAAGTTATTGCTTATTCGAAAATTAAATTGGCATACTAAATACTAAACCCATACATTTTGTTAACGTTTAATGACTATTCACACGTTTATTATTGATTATAATACTAATTACACGTTTGAAGACCCTTATATCTAGATAAAACTGAACGACAAACGTAATTCACAGTTTTATATCTAATTTAATTAAAGTAAATACAAAGTATGAATATTACAATGATTTTGATAGTAAAAATTATTTCGAGACACTTTTATTTTATTATAACTTATATTTGCATTGTCAATTTATGAGTTTAAATATACGACTCGGTTAAACGTTATAGATAGTTATAGCATAATAATTTAATATACAATGCATAGGATTACTTTCAATGCCCTAAAACTAGATAGTTGGAATCTTTACATATCATTTATATCAAATCATCAATGATATAATAGTTTATAGGTCTTTACTATATTAATAGAATATGTATAATTTTCCTTATATTTTGGCGGTCATACTGAACAAATTGAAAACGTATAAAGTTCAATAATCCTTTACCAATAATTTAATATCCAAAACCTGACAATTTTGCTGTATATCATGAGATTTGTTCACACAAAAAGCATCGTCCCATTCAAAGTTCAACTTATGAAAAATCTTCAGGATAAAAATGATAAAACAATTTTTTTTAATTTACAATAGTTACAGTTAACTACATATAGCTTGAATTGTCGCCAAAGCCAAATCAATTCCAGGTCGGCTTTTCGGTAAGCGTAACTCTAAATATGTATTTCCAAAGATCTTACTGGAATGTATTCCCAACATTAATCGTACATTCTTTAAGCAACCCCAGCCATAACTCTTACTTTATTACAGTCACGCAGTGAGTTGCTGTTTTACTGTCCTCCGTGAAAGGAAATGGCCATAAAGTAAATGTCTATGGCAGGTTGAAACTGGTCGTAACCAGTTTACAGGCCCTCAATCTATGTTTTAAATTGTAATTACGTAAGAAAAATATTATTATTTCCTTTAACTGTAGTCAGAGTCTGTTTTAAATTGTTTAATTTTATTTTATTTAATAATCTATAGCAATTACTGTATTAAAAACAATATTGCTCTTATCCCCTCCTGTTAATAGTTATTTTAGGGGACAGCCATAAAAATTATGTACTATAAATCTTCAATAGCACACTGGGATTAGAACGCAATTAAATTATTTCTTAAAATTTAAGAATATCTACAGTTACCGTTGAATTTGGTATGACAAAACACAGTCAACCGGAGAAATACGACGCTCACCCATGCTACTCATCCGAAAGTAAGCGCAAACTGTTTATTTTATTATTATTTAAATACGAAATGGATATTAAAATTAAAATATTAATTTAAATTAACCAAGAAATTCAAATATCTATTAATCTGGTTGTCCGTCTAAGGTAGAAAATACCAGTCTACATTAGTTATTCATTTCGCTACTTTATGAATGATGTAAATGAAAGTGATATTTAAATTATGTGTTGTTTTATTTACGTTCATTCTGGTATATAATTTGAAATGTCAGTTTGAAATTGTAAGTATGTTCCATGTTTCTAAGTTATACATCTCCAACTTAATAATGGTTGTATTTTTACATTTATTTCATTTTAACTGTAGTGAGTTTCTACGTATGATGGTGCTGATCTGGCTAACATATTGTATATAATATAGACGTCTCTTGAGTCACCCAGATGTTTTCGTGCAGCGAATGGTTCATAATTTTTCTTATCTAAAAAAATGTTAGCTATTCTTTCCGTATACATTCATTCTCTATTTTATACATTTATAGGAGATAAATGATAATAATAAATATATACTCAAAAATATATTAAGTTAATTAATTTTTAAATTTGTTAACGAAAATCATTACTGCATAACAATTTTAATATGGTAAGTAGAGAAATTGACTCGGTAATTATATAGTCCAAGAGCCTTGTCAATTTTATAGTTAAACATTGTTTCCATAGTATATCCATAGCTAAGACACAAGAATATGATCGTTGTTTTTAGAACATTTTAAGAATAATTAAAAAAACCTATCTTAGATTTTAAATGAGCTTTTGAGTCTGTAGCTGTTGTGGACACAAAAATAAATACAAACCTAGTTGCAATTTAAAATTAAGTGTTCCGTAATATACATTAAGTTGTTTGCTCTGTGCTATTATATTGTATCATGAGCACATATTTATCAGTCTTCACAAAAATAAACGGATGAATAAAATAATGATGTCGAGTTATTTACAAGGTCAACACATTGCCCACCTGCCCACCCATACATGTATAGTGGTATTGACCCAGCCGCTCACCCATACACATACAGTGATATTGACAAACCCGCCCACCCATACACGTACAGTGGTATTTATGGGTGGGACTGTACGTGTATGTGAGGAAGGGTGGTCAATACACTGATTAGATATTTGTTAGCGTTTGTTTTGTAAATACAGTAGCGCCGCAAAGTCAGGGGTCTATAATAAAAAATTCGATAGTAGATTCTCCGTGGCTGTCCATCGAATAGGCCCAACTCCTACTGACTAAGAGAGGGGCCAAATCTAATTAATTTGTTCTTTTAAACATGATCTCTTATGTAGTTAGGAAATTCCACCTTGCTAAAAAAATGTGCACAAGGCTTCGCAATATTTAATTTTCTAACTATTCCAAGCTCATATTATTTACGCAACCTGAAGATATTCGTATACATTTACACGTTGTCCAATCAGTCATGATCGTAAATATACCGTATATGTATGAGTGGACAAGTGGGTGGGCTTATGCCAACGTATGTTAAAACAAATATTTTTCTAACAATCTTCGAAGAGCTTGTGCTATTTGTGATACAATTCCCGCAATACATGTCTGTACCTGAATCACGGATCGGCGCCGTCACATATTGTAAATACGACGAAACCAACACGTCCGTCAGTATTGACCCACTCACCCAAATGAGTAATCCACCCTATCACCCAATACCAATGTAGGTGTATGGGTGGGTGGGTGGGTCAATACCATTGTTGGAGTCTGGGTTTGGGTTGGTCAGAACCAATGTAGGTGTAGTTTTTGTTTCATTTGGCATTTCTGAATTAACCGATAGCTTCTTAATAGTTGGTGCATTGATTTAATCGATCAGTAGTGTTTTATATAATTTTAGTTTATCAAATCATTAATTAACTAGATTTAAAACAACACCACTGTACGTGTGTGGGTGTGCGGGTGGGTCAAAATTACTGTATGTGTGTGGGTGGGCGGATGGGTCAACACCATTGTACGTGTGTGGGTGAGTGGGCGGGTCGATAACAATGTATGTGTATGGATGTGCGGGCGCGTCAATACCAAAGTATGTGTATGGGTGGTTGGGTCGATACCAATGCATGTGGGTTTTTTATTTACTAATTCAATCTTTTATGTCAAGTTTTTTTAAGCACTTATGTTTTTCTTCCCACAAACTTAGTGATGTGGGTACTCAAATTATATGGAATTCTTTCCCGAATACAAATACGACAAGGACTTTATCATCGAACAATTATCAAGCCAGCACCAGAGAAGTGATGATTTTGGTAGAATTACGCACTGTTAGGGTAAGGCTAGGTTAGGTATTGATGGATTAGGTTATTTTAGGTTTGGTTGTGTTAAGTTTGATTTAAGTTGTTAGGTTTAACCTAATTCAACTAAACGTAACATAACTTAAAATAAACTTAACAACTTAAACAAAACAACATAAATTAACATAACCTAACCAAACTTAACACAGGCTAACAGAATCTAACCCAGCCTAACATAATCTAACCTATAATTAGCTAACCTAGCAGTGTCCTCTCAGATCGTAACCTTACTTAAATCGGCACATTTCTGGCGCATATGTTTTCAATAAAGTTTCAATTGTAAAAACGTCACCATATTCATTATCTGGACCAAATTTACACAAGTTGATCACCTACATCACTATATTTATGAAAACAAAGATTTTTTTTGTTTTTCTCATTTTCGTAACATGTACTGATTTTCCGTTTAGTTGTATTTGAACAGATAACTCTACATGTTTTCTAATTTATTTAGTAATTTCTTTTGCAATATTTATTTTATAATAGATATTCTATACTATTGTAAGAGTACCTAAACAATGTAATTTTTTGTTAATTATAAGTGGCAAAAAGAATAAATGTAACAAAGTTATATGACATAAAATTATTTCGAATATAGGTTATAGTACTTCAGTTTCTCCATCCTTTAAAACCGAAGAAAGAAAAAGAGAAAAAAAGTTATACTAATCAAAGTTTTGTGCATACATAATGCATTATTTAAATTATTTATAAACTATCTATATGTGGACTATTTTCATATAAAATCGTTTTATTATTGTTAGTAAGTATAAAATAAATTCCAGTCACTAGACACACCCGTAAATATCCGTAACGTCACGACAGTACCAAGACAAATACGGTCGACCTTATACTCCCGGAACGTTTATTTCCACCAAGCTATAAATTTGGTGTTCATCTATATTTGTCGTTTTCTAGTATGCTATCAATTATATGTCAATTTATACGTTTGGATTTGTATTGTACTTAATATCATGTTGATATGAAAATATTAATTATTAGGTTTGAATATAAGTAGGCATAAATACAATATTTACTGCATATTACTTAGCGACAGTGAATACTAATTTGGTTTTATATAGAACGTAATTTACTCCACTTTATATTATAAATGTGCGAAAAATTAAATAAAAACTTTAATGTGTTCATCGTATACACTTTAGTACTTACAATGTATATTTTTTTCAAATATAACACACTATTAGCTATCATATCGTTTAATTAACATAATTGATAACAATAATGTGTTCTATTACTAAACTATTTCAGTTCTACCAAGGAACTAATTAACAACAACAAAAGTCATCATTAAAGTTTTTCTTTTAAGAAAAACTATGTATTAGTTAAATTAAATAAAACATTCTTTTTGATTTTATACTACAATTTATCCAACATAGGAATATTGATGGAAAAGCGAGGATTTTGACTTATATTTTCTTGAGTCTTCTGAAAAACAAGTTCAAGAAGAATGCATATTTACAATTTTCACAATTGATTAGGAAGTTTGAGAAACCTTGTATGATTGGTTGACCTAAAGGAATACGAATTGGGTTACATTAGAGTAAAATTTAACCAGTCCTACATGTGTAGGCTTGTTCATACATTTGTACGATATATTTTAGTCGTTTATACTATGTGTGTTATCAATATGTTAATTTATCACGTAATTTATCTAATATACCTTTCCAAATACTGTATCTACAATAAAACCTATTATTAATTTTCACTCACTTTTATGGTAGAATATTTATCATGAAAATATAATAACTGTACAATATTACTCAAATCCGAATTATTCTAGTCAGGGAAATAAAATAAAATAAATAACAGTGAAGAAATTCTCATTTATTAGAATTCAACAAATTAGATGATAACAAAATAATAAAATTCCTTAAAATCATTGCTAATTAGGAATAATATAATAACATTTATTTGTAATATGTTATATTTTTATTTATATTTTAAATGTTTCTACCTATTTTCATTTTTATAAAAGAAAAATAGTATATGCCAAAAATTGGTATTTAAGAGTAAAAAATGCTTTGGACCAGTGTTTGTAAGTTTAATATTGTCTGGTGAAAAATATCGTAAACATCATTTTGCTTCTTTATTTTACATTGAATATTTATGGTGTAACTTTAATTCATCTTTGTGTTTAGAAGACTGCTTAAAGTTTAAACATTAAATATACTAAAGTAACATAAAAAATACGACAATTTGTTGTTTAAATAAACGTATTATTATAACAACAAAGACAAAGATGTATAGTTTTTATAATAATAATAGAAATTAAAAAACCCAATGTGAAATAATTTTATAAATAAATGCTATAGATACTTAATGGTAAATACTAGCATAATGATATCATCAGTATAGGCATATTTTAATTAAATATAATATATTATAATAAAAATAATATATATAATTATAATTTGTACGTAATAAAAATACATCACTCATAATATAGTTAAAATTAAAAAAAAACTGTTAAATTTACATTTATGGTATATTTATTATTCATGTCTATAGCTGTTGGCTAATCACTCAGCTCCAAAACATTCAAGTTAGAGTAGTAATTTTCCATTAATTTACTGGCATAACCATAACCTAGGTTAACATAACATGATCAAAACAAACCTAACATACATTAACCTAACATAATCTAACCAAACATAACATAACACAACCAAACATAACAATTCTAAACAAGCCTAACATTAATTAAATTAACGGTATTGAATTAACGGAAAAGTTCTGTAACATTAAATAAATACCAGTACTAAAATTCTCATTTAATAAAAATCAACAGATTAGATGATAATGAAACAATTAAATGCCTTAAAACATTGCTAATTACCACAGATCAAAATGCCATTTTATGGGTCACAGAAAAGTAATTTTGGTAAGTGTTGATTCTTGCATTGTGTGCGTGACAATTAACTTGCTATACGATGTTAATTTCATAAAAAGAAATTCACACAACATTTTAAATAATTTTTTATGCACATATATTTAGCAAATAATTTACTTATTTAGGGTGATACAAATTATGATGATAGATATAGGCCTATCAGTTTGTACAAATTGAATATATTTTTATACAAAGGAAAAATCTTGTTTTTATGTTTATTTAAATATAAAAAATATCAAAACATTTTTAATAAATACTATTACAGACACAAACAATATCAGGTCGGATAGCACAAGTCTATGTGCAATATGATTAAGTACAATTTACTTTATACGTAATTAACAAAGTCTAGGCCATCTATTTAGGTGGATAATCCTTTGATAATACCATAAATTACTGTTCGGACGATCGTAATATAAAAGATTTTGTAAATATTATTATCTCATAAAAAAAATCTTAAGTTAGAATTTAAATAAACTGCAAGGCTCCAAGTGTGTATAAACGGAAACATAAACTAATGGTAGAACGTGACACGTTGACGTAAGGGAGGTCTTGACACAATGTTGCCCTTAGGGACTATGTTTCACTTACGTCTACCTTTACTGCCGAGATTTTAAACCAACTGATCTTCAGAAAAGTTATCGTGCAATAAAAAATACATCCGAACTAAAACTCATTTAAAACAGTTACCTAATACATCCAGCAGTTTTTTACGTGCGAAGATACAACAGTACTTGAACGTAGCAAGTAATAATACATAAAGAAAACGTAAAAAAATGTTCTTGTCAAGATGACTCGGTGGATAAGACTTCAGACTGTGGAGCTAGGATCTATGGTTCAAATTCTCTCTGATCCAATGGTCGGTATTTTACTTCTCAATTGATACAGTTCATGCAATCTTCCAATATTGTATTTTGGTATTTTAACTAAATAAATGGTTATATTGAAATAAAAAAGATAATATAATAGGTTCTATCACAAAATATAAATAAGACACTTCAGACTGAATTTTTTATGTAAATATGTCAAACAAAATATTTCGATTCCATACAAATCAATGTAAAAGTGGGACTGACTTCAAATATAGAGATTAAGGAATATTTATGTAAACAGCTTTGATAAACTCTACAAAACAACTCTAAACATTTTTTGAAAACTATAAATATAGTTGCAAGCCCTTCGTTAGATAAATCATTTTACTTAAACATTTATTTAACTAACTTAGTAGTTTTCTTTAGCATTATAAGTCTAAATACCTAAAAGGTTTTTATAACGGCTACATATCAGAAGTAAACTGCTATTTGATAAACCGCTAAGTATCCAAGATCGCTAAGTAGTGGGCGTGTAGAAAGCACCTACTTTAAGATATAACTTTGGGTTCTTTGTCTGACATTGTGTCAAGACTCACTTCTACTCAACAAAGTAGAGCAAGTGGTCTTTGAGATAGTGTGAATATAGTTTTATTTGTATTTAGTTAAAATCCAAGGTAGAATATTATTTAATTAGGCATTATAAAATTAGGTAGACTGATAGTATTGTATGTAAATAAATTTGCAATTGGGATAGTATATATTTTAAATAATAATATAACGTTTTGGAATAGAAACCCGGCTTCATGGTTTTTACGAAAAAATGACCCTGTAAACTAAATTTAAAAAGTACATCTACTTTGTATATATAAAAATTCCATAAATTCGCTCAGACTTATTTATTACTCATTAATTATCACAAAGAAGCTGATCGCAGAAGTATGGGCAAATATGAGGACCTTTGAGTGTGTAGAGTGCAGATGAATGAGTGTAGTCATTGTTTCTAAGTTCGACCATTTATTAAAAGAGCCCTTTATATTAATAATTACCAATTAGTCGGGCAACTAAGGGATCTACTGCTTCATATGGAGTGCGAACTATGTATTATTATACTCATATTCGGTAAACTTGTAAGCTAGATGCTCAGTTCCTTTCCCTACACAGCATCCGATCCCTGACTACTATCCTAGATGGACACCCTAGGCATTTCTAGTAGTGTCCACATCGATGACAACCATGATCGGACGCCGTGTAGGTATTAAGGGGACTGATCATACAACCTATAACTTCCTATCTCCACGAAACGTAGTCCCCAAGTAGATGGGTTACAGCTCTACACCACTAGTGCCGATAGTATATTTTGTTTTAATAGAGACTTGCGTATTAAATTATTTGAAATTATTTAAGAAGAAAATAATAATGGAAATTTAAAAATTGTCAATTTATAATGAATTCCGTGCAGTTTGATGTCTTTGAATTTCGAATGATGTATTGATTTAATTTTATTCCATTACATTTTACCCTTTAAATTACGTAAAAAGTAATTTGATACTAATTAAAATTAAAGATATACGTATGAACTAAAATATATTATATATCACTTGCCTAGCTCCAAATACCATATTTAACAACTAAAAACAGAAGCATCAATCTGCTTATAACTCACTATTCTTTAATTTAAAACTGAATTAACAGTTTAAGCAAGAATATTTCTCTATCTCATTTCCACCACTCAGTGCATGTCTCTCACTCAACGCTTTCAGAACGTCATAACCTAAGTTGCCCATAGTAATAAATATGCATCCTCAGAGGGCAACCTTAAATGTATTATAAGTATCAATAAAAGTTGCAAAACAGACAATCAACCGATAATCATCAGTCAACTTATTGTATATACTCTGAGTAAAAACAAGAATTTAGGTACGAATTAATCTAAGTTCAAACATTTTTATTTTTTAAAAGTTTTATTTTAATGAGATTATTTTAAAACACCATTAATTAATTTTGGGATTAAATTACATAATACTAACTTTGTAATATTAATTTTTATATTTTATCACTTCCTTTAAACACTTTATTTGAGAATCGCGTTGTTTTGTAAAATGGATATCTTCGATGTTTGGCCTTATTTCTTTGTTTTCATACGTGGTACTATCATGTCTAATCTGAAACTAAAGGAGAGAACTCATCAGACCGTAAAAACATTTGGCAAAGCTTTAAAATGTTTACTACTTTTTAGTGTACAGCTGCTTACAGTAGTTACAGCAGAGTGGTTAAGTTGGATCCCAGTTCTCAGGATACTAAAATAAACTATGTAGAACGAATTATAAAGAGTTTCATTAAGTACCAAAATTACTAAGATGTTTTAATGTATTATTGATAATAGTTATTAACAATACTATCTATACTTTTTAACCTCAAAATAAAAACAACGAACTGAACAACGAAAATCATATGATTTATTTTTACGCTATAGTTCTGTTTGTAATGAATTACAGATTACAGAACTATTGCGCCACCAAAGAAAAGTGTGGTTACGTGAAGTCTTGAGTAATAGTAAGGGGTTGTTCCCTTACCCATCAATAAACTTTAAATCAGTTAGCATCTTAACAATTTCGTTTGACTATTAATTACCTTAATCCGTTCAAAATATATTAATCATAGTATTCAGTGTATTATTGAGGGCTATGACAAACAGGCTCAACCAATGAGTTACCAGGTTTCACATGTATTGTTTAAGATGTTTCTAGCATTACTAATATAACCTAATAGTCAATACGTCAACACTGTTCCGTGTTACTCATCTACTTAGTATTGGAGTACTATCGATAAGCCACAATGACCTTGTAAATTGATAACTAATGATTTTTGCTATTGTTAAATTCTTATAATAGCTATTTTAAATGGTATCATTCTCATTATTTTTACTTTAGGTTTTTATAAAAAAAACCAACATTTTCACATATAACTCATATATAAACAAATCGTGTTAGTATTTTTTAGTAACTAAACTTATATATCTGATTGTAGAATATACACTATCCAAATATACCTTAAACGCATATAATAAAATAAGCTAGTTTTGTTTGCATTATCTTTTAGATCGTATTAAACTAAATATTGCTATATATAGCGTATGGTTTTTTGTCGGCTACCATTTTTTTACATTTAAATTTATATAAAATCTGTGTTTTATGCTTGGAAAAAACTCCAGGAGTCATTATATTGTAGTGCTAGTTTAAAATAAATAAATAAATGATAAGAGCTCTCATATCTCAAAGCTAAATCCAAGCTATCAAGCAATTTAAAACCTGCCTCACTGATTCTATTTATGCTAGCTAATTTCTCTGTAAAACAACGCAAGGGGTACTCTGAAACTATGTGATCTATTGTTTGGATATACTCCCCTAAAAAAAGACTAAATATTGCTAAAACCTATTTAAGGTACCTAAACACATTAAAATGTGTAATATTTAACTAAAAAAATTATAAATTCCTATTAAAATGAAACAAACACAATTACTCTATGAATATATTATTTTTATATTGCAAAAAAAATTGACTATTCCAGTTAGAAGAATCAATTGATTATAATAAATTACTGTAGAGAAATAAAGGTAAAATTATAGCCATACTTTAAATCAAGTTAAAACTTTTAGCATTGCTTCAGTTTGTTTATTTTTATGTAAGGACTTCATTAAGTTAATTTAAACTATACAGACTTAATTAATTTAAAATACTTTTCCTAATACTAGCAAACTAACCATTATCTCTTTGAAAATATTAACTCAAGCCTCGTTACTGAAGATTTCTACCTTGGAATTTCTCCTCTCGGGTTACGATGGTGTAATTTACTTTGCCAATTTTCCACGCCTGTTTCTCCTCTTACGCCATTAATTTTCTTCTCCAACGTCATAAGCAAATCTCCAACTGGGTCTGTCCTTAGCTCGAGTTACATTCTATTTAGACATTGTTCTTACCAGTTAAAAGGCAAACTATCTTTGTTAACTTTTCCTGCTGTATAAGATATTATTGAAAAATGTCGTCCATACAACTTCAATAATAATGGTTAATTATAAACTTCAATAATAAACTTCAGTATATAGTTATATATACATCTGCAAAATGATAGTTTTTTTTTTGGAAATATTTTAATCATACTTTGTCCTCATTGTTTACTTGTTTTCTAGCTAAAATAATAATTTGTTTCACACTAATTTCATCAACTATCTGTAAAAATGTATGTTTTAATTAATTATCCCGCAAAGGCACATAAACTACTGAAGGTAATTAATTCCTAGTAACCCAATGAGGGAAGTTAGAAAGTACATGCTTGAATCCTCGAGGTTGGTTGGTATAAGGGAACTGAATTTGAAACAAGGTGATCAGGCCTCTAGACAACATATTTTTTTATTTTAAGTAATGAAATGAAATAAAAAAATTGTTAAATTGACACAAAAATATTAAAAAAATAAAGTTAAGATCCCATGGCCCTGGCTTACCTTCAAACACAAAATATAACTAAAATAATAAACAATTGGTGCATGCAGATCAATTTGATTAATTATTTAATTTATTATCCATTTTAACACACTCTAAGACAACCATACGCCTTTCCCTCCTATCCCGCAGTGAGGATCACGAATTGGGACGATAATCATGAAATGTAATACCCGTGCAATATACTTGATGATTTCCTTAAAATAGATATAGTTTTTTTTTTGATAACGCAATTCTTCCCTTGTTGTAAAATAAATTTTAAAGATTAAGGTGAGAAATAATTGGCCCATCTTTCATAGTTAAGCAATAAGGTTTTTAAAGACTGTTCACCTCAAAGGCACGGGAAGCGATAAAATTACGTTTACTGGCCATAAGATTAACATGCAAGCGAGATATATAGATTAGTTAAAAGGTTACTGCTTTTAAAATTTATGATATAAAGTTTTGAAATTTTAACAGCTGTTGGAATGTAAATATTGATGTTTATAATATTGATTAGATTAAACACGTTACAAATATTAAGTTTGATCGATTTAGTAAAAGTTTTATTGTATCAATAAATATAAAAACAAAATGCATATATGTATGTGTCTATATCTGTGCGTCATTTCTATTTCTATACACTAGTCATATAAACGTCACGAAATTTTCGAGAGTGGTGCATGTTTTACCAGGAATGGTTTTTGTATGGTTTCATTAACATAAGATTTTATAGTTTTTATCTCTGGCCTATTAAGTTTTAATAGTAATGTAATAGAGTTATTTTATTTATATAAGTAAACATCAGCTGTTGGGCTATTAATTAATAGTCCTTTATGTGCTAATTTGATCTCAGAGAGTAACAATGACTCCACTCGTATATCTGCACTCGTCACTTTCATTTACACCTCATATTTGCCCATAGTTCTACGATCGGCGTCTTAGAAATGAAAAATTAAAATTGAAAAATGAAATATAATAAATGGAAACTATTTAGTTATGTCAATTAATAACATTGGGTGGCTAAATAAATTAATTTAAATAGCATTATTTTAGTTGATATGGTTTGACTACTAATATTTGTAGTAGAACGTCTCATGCCAAGGCCGAAAGCTGAGGTGCCATGAGGGCAGAGAGTAATGGAGTGTCACCTAATATGTGAATATTGAATGAAAACAACGATTGAATATGTAGTTCTTAGATAATTATAAAGGTCAGTTGAAGAAAATAGCTTTTAAACTCGATTAAAAAGTGTAGTTTTTACTAGTTCAATACATTTATTTAACATATAAAATCTGAACAGTAACGTCTTATATGGATATATAAACGTACATACAACAATATTATAAACAATAAATACTGGACTGTTAACGTTAAATAAATACTGAACTATTTAATGGCCCCATTGTGGTAAAGATTGACATTAATGGATGCGCGAACTGTCTGATTGTGTTTTGAAGAGCTCTTTGTGTAGATGACAATGAATTTGCACCTGGTTCGATGAATTCACAATGGGGATGAATGAATTCACCCATGTCTACTCATTGATCCCGCAAACTAATTCAATCGAGTGAAACATTTAATTTTATACTATAAGAGCATTTTATTATGATAATTTTTTATTAAATAATCATTAAAACATTAAAAAAATATATATAAGTACTAGAACTATGTAACTAAATTATAGAAACAATACTATTTGTACAAGCTAGAACATTTTTGTATATTTTTCCCAAAGGTTTAAGTAAAGCTGTATAGATACAAATGAAACTGTGTACAGAAAACTCGAAAAGTAGTAAATAGATTTACTTGACATCTTTACACAAGATTGCATTTACATTTGCCGTCTACTTAGTTCCTAAAATTGTAAACGGGAATATTGAATTTTAAGTATTTCCTAACCTACCCATAACTTACAAATAAAAAAAAAAAGTAAAAAACGTAAGTGCTGAAAAAATGCTGTAGTGATCAGCATATATATGTTTATACTGTATTTAAATAATTTAGTTGACAAATAAAACATTCATGTGTGTTGTTTCAATGTTTAACCATTTAGTAGTAAATTATTAAAACATAATAGCTAATGATATTTGTATTTACATAAATAATATTACTAAGTAACAAAAAGTATAAGTTAAAACACCATCACCTAACGTGTCTGATATAAGTTGTAATTACTTCACACGAACTCAAAATTAGTTGTTGCATTTTATGTACTGTTTAAAAAGTAAGCTTATGTGTACTTTAACACTAGAAAAACATTTTTATTTTGTTTATATTTATAGTTTAAAATAATTAAAAATTATAATATGGTAATAATAAATGTAATGTCATGTAATAAGCTACATTTAAAACGAAGCATTAGACCATGTGTTTTATGGATAGAAATTTATCAACTAAAAAATGCATAATAATTTATTCCTCGTATATTGTTTTATTTGACAGTTTTTATTTATTTATACAGTTGTAAACTAAGGTTTGAAAAGAAAATATTAGGAATGCTACATACATTTCTACTGTAATGACCTAGGACAACGATCAACACAGTTAAATGTAACTTGTGCCTTACTCTATTCTCCTGCAGCTTTTATTTATGTGATTATTTAATCACGAAAATGGACAATGATGTTTTGCTTCAACCCTACAAGATTTCCTTAAATAATATGCATAGTTACCAAAGTGTATAAAACTCATTTTAATAACTAGTTTATATTTTAAGGGTTTCACCAAACGAAAATCTTAATGTAGAAATTAATTACCTTTTATTTTAGGAAATTTTGATGAACTGTTTTTTGTACAAAATAATGTGTACAAGATCTAGTATTACAAGTAATTCACTATACTTCTCGTAATAATTAGAGTACAAATAAAAATACTAAAAACCTTTACAGTAGTGTAAATAGTTGTTAGAATAAAACCCCATCAGCTGAGAAAACAGATCGGTAATTAAAACAATGTTTATTTTTAATTATCTTCGCGAGGATTGTAATTAAACAAAATAATTGTTCTATGTAAGGAATATTTAATTTGTTTTTACTACCAATTTTCCTGTTATCAGTGTTGTATTCCTTGGGTTCCAAACATTACAAAACCGTTATCAACTTAGTTTCATAAACTATGCGAACATTTTGTCTTTAAAGAAGAAATTTGTGGTAAGGAAAAGATAAAAGTAACTCGAACGGAACACAAACATCTATAGTTATATAACTTAAAATAAATTAATTAATGGGGCATTGAGTATATTATATTGGAAATATATAAGTATTTTTTATAACAATTAAATATTGTTCCATAGTAAATTATAAATACATATTAATTTTTAGTCGCTTTTTAAATAACAGTAATTTACCAAATAAATTTGCTTTAAAAATATAACAATTTATCTGATTACCTTACAGTCATAATTATTACCTTTTTGTTGTATTTTTTACTGCAGAAAATATGCACTACACCATTTAATTTTTAAAAATATTTTCAATATTATGTTGCAACTTTAAATGTAAATAGTTTTTATTCTAAATGTTATCTATTATATGTCTAAAAAGATTTTAACATTTTTATTCTGCTTCTGATATAATACTTATTTACACAATGACATTTTATGTTACTATATAATATTTTGCTGGATTATTTAAATGTACAACCTTGCTACAATATGGTATTATTAAGTATTCAGTTAATATTGACTTTGATCTCTTTCTTAATTCACCACCAGAACTTTGTTACCCTTGTTATTTCTTTGTTTTTTACTAACACTATTTCATTTCAGGCTACATGATGTAATACGTTTTTCCTAAGGAACATGCTTTACCTTACTTGATATTTTCACACCATCTTTTAGGCAAATAAATATCATAGTCACTTGAGTACATACAATTTTTTAACTGTCAACGTGAGCATCCATAATAGTTATCAATGGATCTGATAACACATTAGTTTACAGGAATACCATGCATAAAGGAATACTGGTAAGTGTAACAAATATTCATAATAAATGATTTTTTTCAATTATTTATTACATCTAACAGTTCATCGCATAGTGGTAATGTAGAAAATAGATCCCTTAACTGAATAAAAATGTTTAATAAAAACATTTTAGAGCTGTAAACTTAACAGTTTGCTAATATAAACAATCTAAGGAAATAAGCAACTTCATGTGACAAAAATGGAATTATTATTGAGTTTGTTGAATCAATACAAAAATACATTTGTTCCAAGAATCATAAATATTTATTTACTTAATGGTTTTCAGAATTCATAAATTAAAACGGAACCACGAACAAAAATATTTTAACAAATAATTATTACAATAGTCAGAATTATGTCATTTACACATAATACTTAAATTTTCATAATGAAAAAAATTAATCTAATTAGTGCCCTTGGGTTAGGGTCACATTTCTTATGAAAACACTTCAAAGAGTAAGGAAATGGATATCTCTTATACATGTTCATGGACGGTTCTTTGAAACATATGATACAAATTTTCCCTAGAAATACTAATTATTTTAATTTAACTACGGCTATTTATTAGTTATTCACTATCATGCATATGCATAAAACGAAACATTTCGGTCTGAAGATACTGGATATAAACATTCACATTCAGATACGAAACAGCAGCTATTATACGTTCCAGAAACACGTTGCCTAATGAGCTTCTGTGTTATCTGTACTCAACACGTTCTAGAATTACGTGCATGAGTGATATAATCAAAGCACGTTCTTGAAGTACATGTGCTTCAATCTTATTAATTTAATGGAATATTAAGTATTTGGAATTTCGATGAATCACCCATGTTCATATAGTCATAGGTGAGTTCTTTATAGTCATACCATATTTGATATAATTATATAAACTATTTTTAAGATTTCAAGTAAATGATACTTAAAATTGCTTAATCTACATGTATATTTTACGTTTTATGCGCATTTACATTAAAATAAACACTTGTATGTGTATCTCCAACTCAAACATACTATAGAATCATTTATAACTATATTTGTCACAGCACATAACTTATAAAAGAATAAAAATATTTCAATATTAAAAAAAGAGGTTTATAATATAAACAAGTGTTTCAACAAAATACATTGCAGTATTATATAAACTATTAATTACTTATCCAATCTATCGATACATTTTATGAGGAAACCCCTGTTTTAGACGTGTCTAATGTTCTAATAAAATATAATATATTTTGCCTTTGACCAACATTCATACTAATATTTAAAGTATTCTATAATAGTTTAAAACTTTCAATCATACGATTTAAAATGGCAGTAAACACAAAACGGTTTTTAAAAAGTAAAAGAATTATTATTATTCATCAGAAAGATGTCAATCCTGGAAGTAAGGGCAAATATGAGGGGCGAATGAGTGTGGTATATGTTAATGACCCAGTGTAGTCATCGTTACTAATAGCAACTGTTTCTCATATACATTTACTAATAGCCCAAAACTAGAAAAAATATTGAACCAACATCTTTACGTGGAATCCGAACCATGTAGTATTTGTTTGATATTCAGCTAACTGACAAACGTGATATTCAGTTATTATCCGTATACAACATCCAGAATCTGACCACCACTTAGCACATTCTAAGTGGTGTCTAGGTAGAAAGGATAACCTCGGTCGCGATGTCAGTATTGGGAGAACCAAATATAGAAACTATCACTACGATTTACAGAACACATTGTTTTCAAGTAGCTGGGTTACAGCACCGCACCACTAGTACCGAAAAAAAGTTAAAATAAAATTATGAAAAAAACATATATTACAATGGTATTGGAAATTATGGTTTTCAAGAAGTTTAAATAATATTTCTTACTAATTGAAAAAAAAAAAAAAAAAAAACAGTTATCATTCAATTTATGACTTATAAAACATACACTCTTTTAACGATTGAGGCAATATTAAAAATATCATATGACCTTATAACACTATTATCTCTAAAAAGACCGGAGTAGCGTCAGAGATTCACAGCTGCTGTACTTTGGGCTGTCACATGTCCCTCGATCAGTAATAGAATGTAATAAACTATTGCTTAAAGTTTAAGTCATTGTGTAATTATGGACAGCGTTAATCGTTATAGATAGGAAGTTATAAAACAAAACAAACTTTTGTCATTATATCATTAATGACTTTTGTTTTTATTAGTTTTATACAACAACTTCGAACTACGATTATTTAGCTAATAATAGTTTTACGATTATCGTTCCTGAATTTTTTGGGATGACTGTATTCTTTTGGACTCAACTTTACTGTATATTTCCAACATAGCCCAATTAAAACAAGGATATAGAGTAAGTAATCATTTGTTTATAACAATGTATTAAATTACTTTAAGTTATATAATGTTATAACGAGAATCACGATGTAACCACGAAAAGAGTGAATTTTTGATATTTCTCAATGTTTCCATTTTAAATTTAAGTTTAGTTGTAAGCAGTCTATACGTTATTAAAAAAAGAAACGTTCATTCAATAAAATTATACCTGTTTTATGTCTAAAATACCATCTTTATTAAATAGCTAAAAAGTATAGATACTACTCGTATACTGACAATTTACACAACAAATATATTATTGTGTAATATAAAAATGTTTGACTTGTTTAATTTAATAATATTATAGAGGCAAAAGAAGTTTAAATTAATAGCACATAGTACACAATGAAACAGCACTAAATTATTTATTAAAAGGGTACTTATATCGTCATATGTTCATGGAAAATGTTACCTTTCAACATTCAGCAGCGTTCCAGACTGTCACAAGCCACAACCCTTTGAGTCAGAGGCCATTAGGCTGCTTATTGAGTGTGACACACCCTTTATAAAGTATTATTTACTATAAATAATTCATTAAATTCATGAGTTGAACAGGTGTATTACGTGAGGCATATTTTCACTAATATTTCTCCCTCTTTGATCTCTATTGCACGTATCAATTTATATATTTGTCCAATTTAATTTTTTTTAATAAATCAAATATCTGATACGCTTAATTTTGGATTATAATTTCCATTTTTTATATTTTGTGTTGATTTAATGAACAATTTAAATTAATAAATAGAAAGTGTTAAATATATAGTGTTAATATAAATGTATTGTTTTAATTTTGTTAAATGTTATAAAATATTTCTCACTTTAGGTATTTTATACATTTAAGTAAAAATTAAAACTTCATTAATTAAATTGTGATTAATTTTATTCTGGAAACTTGTGTTTACGATTAGATTAAAATATACAACAATTCCATGTTATTTATTTACGTCAGGATTTTTGTTCACATAAAAAATGAAATGTTATTAAATTTTATACAATTTATTTATCGCGTTTTTATTTAGAAAATACAACAATATACTTTAAAAAATACTTGTGTAGATATATACAAAATGTTTATACATGATAACCAAATGAATATATACAATAAATTGAATATGTCTGCTGATGTAAAATATATTAAAATATCCTTTTAAAGCTAAAGCTGTCCTCGTTACTTATGCTATTAAATTGTCAAGGAGGTCTTAATAGTTTTATAATTTACCATAATTATTCTTATTTATTATGATTTCATTTAGAGTACAGTTTTTGAATAAAAAACCAACAAATGTTTTAATTATAACTTTACAATTTTCAATAATAAGTACATAATTTTGTAATTTGAAGGTTTTTGTTTTTAAATAAAATTTTTTTGCTTAGTGTGGTTTCTGAATGCAGGTAAGAATAATTTTTAAAAATAAATGTGTAGTAAAATAAAAATTATTTCAGCAACTTGCAGTAAATTTAATGATGGAAAAATATAAAAAAAAAAATACATTAAAGCCGAGGAGAATAGACTCTAATTCTCGCAGTCTAGAATATAAATATAGACGAAAAGAGTTTATTAAATAAAAATGTATCTAATAAATAGGATAAATATAAAATAAACAAGTTAATGAGAAATAAATAGCAAAAAAGATAAACATTCCTTCTGTGGTTAGAATACTGTTGCGTATACAACTGATAAGATATTACGTTGTTTTATATTTTTTTTGTTACCAGGACATCCAACTGCTTTGTTTAGTTATTTCTTTTACAGCAGTATAAGTATTATTTGTTAGTTTAATAGATTAATTTTGTAAAGTTCCAATTATAAAATTATGTATGTAGTTATATACTATAGATACACTCAAAATTTGTTGTTATTGATGTTTTTCTCTTATTTTATTACCATTATAGTTTTGTGTGGTTATATAATGTACACTATAGTTAATTTATATCGCAATACACATTAAATAACAATTGAACAAGTTTTTAAATGAAGATGTTTCAAAATATTAAATTTTCACTTTAAATTTTATATTTATATACTTCCATCAATATGATGATATAGAACAGATTTTGTCTTTTATAAAATGAGTTTATCCGTTAAATGTTATGTCCAATTATATTAAAACCTACAGTATTTTATATTGTATAAAAGACAGAACTTACAAGTTTACCTTATAAATACAAAATGTAATTTAAAGGGAAACAATGAAGAGAAGGAGTGAGATAACTACGTTTAGAAAGTTAGATGCAGTGATTAAATTTGTTCCTTCCTCTTTAAGACACGATTAGTTTCACCTTAACGATATTTTTATCACCAACTCTTACTTCACTGTAAAAGTTTATATGATGAATTGTTTGTTGTATTTACTCTTTAAAATGTTATGGTACTAAGTATCATGTTCAATCTACATTTCACAATTTGTACGGATACCTTAGGTTTTGTTTTAATTATTTATATCATAGGACGTATTATTATTCTTAAATTTAGTTGGAACTTTTCAATTAGTCAATTCATTTGACCTAAAGTAATAATTAATAAATAGATAAAAATACTGCTGACTGGTTTTAAAAGTCCAACTAAATTTAGAAGTAGTAGTTATATGAGTATTTGTCACTACAAAGTATGCGTTTCAATTGTTACGAGTTTTGTGGTAGAAGGGGTCAAGCATTTCAAAATATGAAACCAACAAAAGTACTAAATAAACGGTACAATATAGTACTAAATTCAAAATATTAATGTTAACAAAATATTGAACTACGTATGTTCACACATGAATATTCCATTGTATCAATTATATGTATTGATGTTTACGGTTTTATATTGACGTAATTTATAAATTTTCTTCCTATATATTATATAACGTATAGGCATAAATATGCTGACACCTTACAGGATGTGTTAGACAGAATGATCAAATAGAAAGAAAAGATAGATAAATCTTAAGCACATTTATTTAAGAACTAACCACTAGCAGGTATGGTTAGGAACAAATTAATTGTTTAAATATACCTAGTTTGATTTACTTTAAGTAAAATCCTACATGAATTGACTCAAGGACTAGAAGGCAATTGACTTTAGATCGTATGTTTAAACAAGTTTTGAATGAAGAAAAATTTACTCATATGCTTGTATGTAATATAATAATTTAAAACTTGTTCGGAGATTTTTTTTATTTTTGACCTTTATTAATTGATTAATGGACATTAAATTCATTATTATATTCAAATATAAGTATTATTATTACATTAATATTATATTCACATATATAATAATAATAGACACGTTTACTATTATATTCACAAATAAAAGCCCTCTTAGTAATGTTAACCAACGCGTTATCATTAATGTCAAAACACACATTGCATTAAAAAGATAATTTTTAAATAATGGCGCTTTCTTCCCGAATTTAAAAAACAAAGTGTATCCTTTATTAAATATTAGCCTTGATATACCTTATACACTTGAAAAATAACAGAAAAAATAGATAAAATAAGGAATAAAGAAACATATCTAATAATAGTTTGTTTAAAAAAATACTTTTTACTGAAACAATAAAATAGTTACTTATGTCTTTGGGAAACTATTATTTGCATGTGTAACCTATCCAGGGATACAGACATATCCATTGTTTTTCAGATACCAAATTCTCAGGGAAAAAGATTTTATAAAAAAGATGGCTTAAATTAAAATATCATTAAAACTGTATGGAATAAAATTATATTGGGTAAACCCATAACAAAGAATTTATTTTTTTATTAAAACCTGTAGTATAGCCATTAAAACAAAATATGTATGTGGTTTTAATAGTTTTAAAATGTCTATGGTAAAATTTACTTTCTTTATTTTAATTTTATCTACGTAAAAATACTATAAATTGAATTGTAAACATCACATAACAATTACTTTTGCATAAGAGTAAATAACATTTTTTATATTGGTGGTTGTTACTAGATTTTGTGTATTATTACGATGTATCTTGGTTTGGCATTGTACAGTAAAGCATGTTATAAAAAACTGTTTATTATACCTTAATATAAGCAATGGCAAATAGTAATCAGGGTTAAATAATTATTATAAAAACACTAATTATATATTTATTCGTCAATTTACATAGATACAACTCTTTTTATACTATGCTATAACATTTTAAGACTAACATCTGAAGTCGCAGCGTTTTTTAGGAAAATACAGAAAAATTCTTAAAATTGCTTTAAAACAAACCAAGTTTTATAATATTTTACTAAACACTATTTTTAAGATCCGAGTTTTTTATATTTAAACTATTTATAAATTTCCAACAGATTTAAATTAAAAGTAAAAGACTAGTTTAAATTTTGCTTTTTGACGAACCACCCTCGTGATAGTCTTGGTTGATTTAGCTCATTAGATTACTAAGCAAATACCACTAAGTCCATTTAGTGTCTCTTACTAGTGTGCCATACATAAGGCAGTTTATTTAATTTTTATTTATTATTCTTTATTTTACTATTTATTTTAATTTACACTAAGCAACGTCTATAACGTAAGTCCACGCTATCTACCTGCACTCAGTCCAGGTACCGTTTTACTTCAAAACTATACCAATAGGTCAGGACGATGTCTATCTGTAACCTAAACCAAATAAAACCTGTTCATCTTTCATGTCGTACGACTCGCCCCTTTCAACCAAACTTCCACCACCATAGCATGGTACCCCGCTAAAAGTTATATTATTTTAAGAACTTGTAGCTCAGATGTGTGTTTTAGTTTTATCCCTTTTATTGTAAATAATTATCAAGAAGTTCGAGATTTAATTTGATATAGTGTGCTTCAGGAGTTCCTCCCAGCGTCCATTACTTCACCCTTTCATGTCGGCCCCTTTTTAGGTACTTCGCAGAGTTATACATAAAAATGTATAACATATACATAAACAATTGAAAATAGCAAGTGTTATATTATCAATGGAAACTAGAAGACCTAGGCAATCTTAGAAAAATAGTTTTGTTTACGTACCTTGTATATTCTGTATGTTCTCTATGAATATATGCAGAAGTATCCAACATTTGAAATTTTTTTCTGTATTGACATCATGATGATGAAATCCAAAAATCAATCAAAAGAAAACCCAAGATATAGGTTTTGTTCAAAATTTTATACACAAAAAGAAAATATATACATTATATGGCTTATTTTTTACAAAATAAAAATTACACTGAAAAAAACTGAACTATATACAGGTTGCCTATGTCCTGCTCTGGTTCAGGAGGGTATACTCTTATCCACAATAAATTTCGTCTATTTTGTCTAGGCCTAGGTATAGGTATATGAGTAGAGGTAGAGGGCCCAGGGTATATGGGTGTATCATCATCTTCATCATCAGTAGGACTTACGTTAGCATCTGAAGTCTCTAAATCGTCCAAGTCAGGAACGTAATTGTCATCACTACTCGATGAAAAGTCCAGGAGGGAACTATCGGAAGGAAGGTCTTCAGCTACAATGTCACTACCACTGTCACTATCATTTTCTTCTAATATCTCTCTTATATCACTGGATTTATCACGTAAATCGTCACCCATTTTGTACAAACATAACAAGTAAACAAACAATAACCCAACTTACTACGTCGCATTCACCAAAACACTGACAACAACACTAGAGCTTAGTATAAATCAGCTGATTTTTTTCTCCTTGTACAGAACAGTAGAAAACCAAAGACAACGAAATAGAGTATGATCTCTTCTGTCGTTTGATATGTAATATAATGTTTTACTATATCAAGTGACGAAATGAGTTCGTATTTTCTAAACGCTTACATGCTGTCGAAAAATCGACAGGTATCACCAGCGGCACCGCGATTGCTGTCAATTTTTCGATAGGTGACGCTGGGAGTATAAGGCTGCACCAAAGAAGAGATAAGCCAGTGTAGCATATTAAAAGGAAATGACAAAAGGTTAGTGAACTTTCTTTAGAAATAATTTTAAGAAATACAGTCCATTTAAAGGAAAAGTGAAACTCGATCGATATACCAGAAAAACGCACAATTTACGAATACTAACATAGTGTTTGAGCCCTGTTATAATAATTTCTTTTATCAAAGAACATTATTGTAAAAACATTAACATGTAAGTAGACTTTTAGTCTAGAAAAAGTTGTATATACAATCGTAAATGGTGTTAGTACATTTTTATAGAGCATTATTTCTTAAAGGTAATTTGTTATTGTAATAAAGTGAGTTGATTGCTATTGTAGGGTCTTAAAAATAATGTTAATATATTTTTCTGGCTGCTTTAATTCAATGTATACACATTCAGTTGACTTGGAAAGACTGTACGCAACGTGGAATTTCCATTTAAGCTTATTTTATTAAATGTTGAGTAACAGAATTACTTTTATGTACTGTAATTTCCTTGCGAATTGTAAAGTAATGATTACTTTTATTTTATTCATGATTATATGTAAAACATTTTCCAAACTGGAAAATATTGTATTATGTTATTGTATAATTGTGTTGTGCTTACATTTTATTTGCGTTGTGTGCTATAAATAAAACTATATCCATACATTATAATTTATTACAGGGGATAGTATTAGAATATATTAAAACAATAAGCTTGGATAATATTTCTAATACAAAATATCAACTATTAGTCCATAGAAGATTTTTAGACTTTCCTATTATTAAAATTGTCATTGAAATATTTTTTTTTTTTTTGTAGAAGTTCTTTATTGACTAAAAAATAAAATATGTTATCAACCAACATTCCTATGTAGGTCTATTTTAAACAAAATCGTAGATCATTACGTCCAATGCTCTGTAAGTAAATTGCTAGTTTTAAGTGTAGTTGTTTATTAAGTGCAGGTAAATATTTTAATACATATAAGTAAGAACTAACAATCAGGTAAGACCTAATACTTTGTAATAATATTTTTAAAATTTTTATATTTATTCCGACGTAAGAATAATATTTTACCATAAATATTATCTGCAAACTGTTACAATTTCATGTGATGGTACAGCGTTTGATTTACAGTGAAAATAAAATAATTTCTTCTTTTAAGATTTACTCTCCAGGCACTGTGAAACAAGCATTGTCCAGATGTTACATGCGGTGTTCCACAAAACCTTAAAGACAAACCAATCCTAAGTTTGTATAACAGCCGGGTCAGGTCAGTACACCTTTTGTCTATGTGAGACCCACTCCCCGGGGACTGTGAAGTAAAGTTGTGTCCAGATGTTACATGCGGTGTTCCACAAAACCTTAAGTACAAACCAATCCTAAGTTTGTGTAACAGCCGGGTCCTGTGAGTAAACATTTTATCTAATACGAAGCATTTTAGGTTTATTTCAAATGCAATAATTATGTTTTATCTGGAAATATGTTTTTATCAAAACTATACTGTAAGTAATGTTATTAAAGGAACAGTTGTATCCTATATTATTCTGCCACAGTGATATATGAGTACAACATAGTCATTCAGAAGGGCATACTCAGGATATCTTTATAATTGAAGTCAGTTATTTATATTATAAAATTAATTCGTTTAAAATTTAGTATTTACTCACGTATAATTCCTTTAATTTAGCTTATGTATCTTCCTTTTTTTAGTTATAAATATTAATTTTAGTCTAAGTCAAAATGACAATTGTTCCGGAAAATGAAAGTTGTAATATAAAATTGAAATTGATTTGTTGGATAAGAAGTTTATTGACAGTTGTGACAAGGTTTTAGAAGTAAATTTTAGAAATGATGAATTAAATAACACTGGAAGATAATATGCAAGATAGTGAGTAGTGTGTGTGAGAAAATCTTGAACAATTTACAACGTGTCTAAGAGGAAAGTTATTTCTAAAACAGACTACATAAATAATATCAGGGAAATGAGGGGGGGGGAGGAAGTAGGTAAATGATGGTATTCAATATAAAATTGGAGGTAGATAAAGGTCACAAATTATTAGCTCAAGTTACTGAAGTTTGGTTATAGACTAGAAGAAAAGTTGCCTAAAGAAATAACATCGTAGATTATGTTGAAAATATAACAACTGTCAATTTTATGAAACAATAATTACTGAAACTTTTGTAATCATCTGAAAAATATGATAGTCATTATACCAAATTACAAACATCTAACTATTAAGAAACATTATCCTTTATTGGATAGTATTCAGGTACATTATTCACGTATTACTGCATCACGTTAGATAGCACGATTGTCCCAACCATGTAACCCAGCAGAGGTGTATGCCAGCATCGTTATCTTACCATGTTAATTGCAATTGTGTCACATAAATGGCACGTATCGTGATACCTGAGCAAGGATGACCATCGTACTGGTATTTGAATGATAATCCCTACGATGTTACGTCATTTGAATGACATCATAGTGTAGAAATGGAGCCGGAGTCATTTAACGCTTATGTACATTGAAATACTTCAAATTCCAACATTGTACGAAATTTCATTCTTTATTTACTTTACGAGTTAATATATCGTAAACTCCACTATGTTTCCTTATAAAATAACCAATTATTCATGATAACAATAAATAATAATAAGATTATAAGAGTTGATAATGTTTCACTTGTTTACCTTTTATTATGATTCAAACTAATGGTACAACGAAAGCTTGAATATAATATGGTGTGATAGTTGGTATTACATGTAAGTTTTGAAATGTTTTGTAAACACAATTTTACTACAAGCTAAATATTCATAAAACACTCACAAAGAAAATTATACCTGGCATTTAGTTGGACATAAATTTATGTTTTGTTTCAAAGTTGATCATGTATGGTGGGTAGGAGCCTCATTATCACCATTCATGTATTAGTGGGTAGTTTCATCACAAGATATTTTTTAAATAGGTAAATTTATTAATTTTTTCATGTATATAAGCTGTCCAAAGTCGAGAAACTAATTTGAACGAGTGATTCCTGCAAATCAAAAGTTTTAGTAAAACTATATTTTATATTAAAACTTAAACTTTTAGGCTATTATATATAACACATTTTAAATCTTAATATTCTGTACATTCGTTGCTGCAAGTGCAGAGAGCTACGCGAACTTGTACTCATTTGGGATTTGGTGTTTGGATGTAAGTTAAAAGTAGGTTAAATAATATGATACCCGTATATTTAATTTAATTACCATTTGTAACTAGACTCACATATTTTATAAAGTAAAGTCAGAACACATTTACAAATTAATGTTGCTTATTTTGTTTTGATGGTAATAACTCTCAAAGAAATTATGGTTCATTGTAATTTAAACAAAAAAGTATTTTATAAAGTACTTATATAAGTGTTTATAAAACTAAAAATTAAGAATTTCCATTCCAGCATGGGCAATTGTCACACAGGATTAAAAACAATGTGGTGAGTATAATAAGATAAACTACGTGCTAACAAAAATATTTTCCTTATCAGAAAAGTACTCCTGGACACTGTGTGTTAAACTTCCTAGTAAACATGAGTTTACCTCTGAATCTATCCCCACCAAGTTCACATTTTACATATGTGGGAACATTATGAAACAGTTTCATTATATTAAGATACGACTTTTTAAAAAAATGGATGTGTTACTATAAAAAATGGTTTAGTAAGAGTGGAAAATGTCTAAGATTGTAGTGATTATTCTTTCAAAAATTAAATAAGTATTTTTTTTTTTAATGATAATCACTGTTATATCTAGAAACAAAAAAAATACCTAATTATTTCTTGAAGTCACCCTCTATATTTATTCGCATTTCTCTATCAAATAATCAATCGAACTGGTCTTTTATATAAACTGTATACAGTTAGTGCTTAAACTGCTGTACATTTATTTCATATACGAGCAGTTGGCGAATTGATTATCATTTTATATAAAAGTTCACATATATATCTTTTAATCAATAGAGATTTATTACAGAGAAAGAAATACGACTGTTTTTAGAGGTTTATTTTACCACACAATCTAGTAATTATGAAAACCCTACTGTATTATTATTATTATTATTATTATTATTATTATTATCAGGTTGGTTTTATGTTTGATATAAATAAGAAAGGTTCTATGATTACTTAAATCATGAAGATATTGTTGTTTGTATATTATATAAACCTAGTGTATTAAAAATAATAGTAATAATAAGTATGAAGATTGGAATTTTTGTGTGTCAAAAAAACCTCAATCTATTTCTTAAAACATTCTGCTTCCATTCCGACTCATATAGTGAAGAAGTCCTACACGACATTTCGACTTAGTGTACTCCAAGTCTTTTTCAAATATTACACATAAATTATACCAGATAAATCTATAACATTTTAATTGTACTCGAAATAAAAACACAAACAATTTTTATTTTACAAGATATGTTTGTGTTTTGTAGTGTGAATAAAACAGCAATGTCATAGGTTAGTTGGATGTAAATTAGATTTACCATTTAAAAAAATATTTGGGTTGTACCGAGTCGAAATGTTGTGTAGCTTTTTCCTTAAAATTTTGGAATATGACCAACAATCCTTGTCTACCTTATGACATTATCCATCATTACTAAGTTTTAAAAGTAAAATATGTTTCAAATAATGTAAGCTTATTAAAAAAGAAAGGTACACATTTGTAAATAATGTATCATTTCACGTCACAAACAGTTAAATATTTAATTCATATATTTTTGCCTAAGCATAGGGTAAATCACCAGTTATTGGCACTTTAAGGGACGCAACGCCATTTAATTTCGTCTACACTTCAAAGAAACACTTCAAAGAAACACTTAATATTATCCAAACTATTTTTATTGTAAAGCATATTAGTGTTACATAATGGGGGAATAACAAAATCAACATCTGATATCATATAATATTTTTTTATTGATTTGAAGTAAAAATAGCTTATGTCAGTAGTTATTAGCACCCGTATTTTTGCAATATTTGAGCTGTTACTTATCACTAATAATACATAGGCTATTTGCCTATGAATATAAAAGACCTAATAAATTTAAAACTTATAAAAATATAGTGCCAATAATTAGTGTGTGCCAATAATGCCTGCCTTCACTCTACTTGGCATGCCAATAATACAAGTAATTGGCAGTACCAACTAGAATTACATCAAAAGATCCAGTTATTGCCATGCCGATAGTATGAACTATTGGCACTGCCAGTTAGGTGCCAATAACTGAAAAAACTACAAATCAGAATCAGTTTTGGCACTCCCTTTGACTCATAATTGGCTGGTAAAGACACAAAATCTTTAAGGTTATGTGAACAATAGTACTTAATGTATCCATACATAATGTCCCCAATACAAAGGTATTTACAGTGGATGAGTATCTGAAGTACAACTATTCAAATCACTTATGATTTTGCTAATAAATTAAGCTAAATTTATTGTAATATGACACACGTTTCTTATAACATTATAAAATCCGGAACAAAAGTTTTTACTTTTGTACTTTTGAATACTCAGTCAAGTGTTGGGGACTTTTGAAGGATTTGTTTATTCACAGCAATAATTTTAAAAAGGTGGCCAATAGCTAGTTTAAGCCAATAATACCTGCCCTTAACCTATCATAAAAAATATTTTAGGTCAAAACACAAATATTAGGTTAAATTTCTTTCGATTTAAATAATTGTATGCACGCCGTTTAATTTTAATGTCATAGTACAAGCAATTTCTTTCCACTGCTAAAGATTTCTTCCCAGAAGAAGATTTGCATTCTTTTACGATTTAATTACTGTGAATTTAAAAGTATGTTATCAATACTTCAATAACAATATAACAAAAGGAAACTCCTATGACCTGTGTTTTAAACAAATATATAATAAAAATAATGGTTTAGACATTATATTGATGAACACAATCCTGTAAGAAAACATTTTGCTTTGATTTCGGAGCTACATGTAAGATTGGAGAAAGAAAGGCGATACCAATCACACAATATTGTCAAACATGTAATTGAATATTGGGAGAGATTGATATTCTTTTGTTACCCTATCTCTTTGAACAACATCTTTCCAGATTTCGTCCAAAGAGATATCTGCCAAAATTGTATGTATGTTGGTTGTCAACGTAGATTTTTCAATATAATCAACGCACTGTTATTCAGAGCAATATAAATTACTGTGTTCACAGTGTAAAAATATTAGTAAAACCAATTTTTTCTAAAATAATTTATCATTAAATAAGATTTGTTGATACTGTTGAACAATTTTGTAAATTATACGTGTCTAAACACAGTTATAAGTGTCAAAGTTATAGTCTTAACAGGTGGAGTGCGCAGCAACTCGTAGGTGGTTTTAGCAAAGTTTCTGTTTGTATATATCAGTGGATTCTCATAGCTGCCTTATACTAAATTACGTATAACAACCTAAAAAAATAACTTTACTATTATTATTACTATATTTTTTACAATAAAGTTAATTGTTAGTAATACGCGTGTTTGTAATTTTACATTTTAACATTTACACCTCATACATTAAAGTAAATTTTGTATTAAAATATTTTGTTTGTTAGTCAAATTATATAATTTTTTAAAATATAAACTACGTCCTATAAACAGTTATATTATATTAGTAGTGCAATATAGATTTAAATACTTTTTACTTTGGTAGATACTACTCAATTATAAATAATTTATAATATCAATTTAGGTTTCTATAATAGTTTATATACATAAATGATAAAATTATTATAAATCCATGTAAAAATCATTTTCTCAAAAAATAACTATTTATTGATGTTTTAACTCTTTTTGGACAGCTTAATGTAGTTCGATTATAAATAATTTCTAACGCATTTTTAATCATGGGTCTTTCCAGATTAATTAGATCGTAAAACGAATTTCCTGATTCCTTGAATGACATTTAATATATTATGGTGTGCATATGTGCATTAATGCATATGGTATTATTAATGCATCCTTGAATGACACATAGCCCATCCATACACGTACAGTGGTAATGACCCATCCACCCACCCATACACGTAAAGTAGTATTGACCCACCCATACGTACAGTGCTATTAACCCACCCATAAACGTACAGTGGTATTCACACACCCGCCCACCCATACACGTACAGTGGTATTAACCCACCCGCCCAAGCATACAGGTTAGGTGCTATTACCAAGGCCAATAACTATATAGTGTGACAATACCTATATAGTGTGACAATACCTATATAGTGTGACAATACCTATATATTGTGACAATACCTATATAGTGTGACAATACCTATATAGTGTGACAATACCTATATAGTGTGACAATACCTATATAGTGTGACAATACCTATATAGTGTGACAATACCTATATAGCGTGACAATACCTATATAGTGTGACAATACCAATATAGTTAACAATACCAATATTGTGATTGCCACAATACCTATATAGTGTGACAATACCTATATAGTTAACAATACTAATAGTGTGGCAATACATATATAGCGTGACAATACCTATATAGTGTGACAATACTTATATAGTTAACAATACCAATAGTGTGGCAATATCTATATAGTGTGACATTACCTATATAGTTAACAATACCAATAGTGTGACAATACCTATATAGTGTGACAATACCTACATAGTGTGACAATACCTATATAGTTAACAATACCAATAGTGGGACAATACCTATATAGTGTGACAATACCTGTATAGTGTGACAATACCTATATAGTTAACAATACCAATAGTGTGGCAATACCTATATAGCGTCACAATACCTATATAGTGTGACAATACCTATATAGTTAACAATACCAATAGTGTGACAATACCTATAAAGTTAACAATACCAATATTGTGGCAATACCTATATAGTGTGACAATACCTATATAGTTAACAATACCAATAGTGTGACAATACCTATATAGTGTGACAATTCTTATATAGTGTGACAATACCTATATAGTTAACAATACCAATAGTGTGGCAATACCTATATAGTGTGACAATACATATATAGTTAACAATACCAATAGTGTGGCAATACCTATATAGTGTGACAATACCTATATAGTGTGACAATACCTATATAGTTAACAATACCAATAGTTTGACAATACCTGTATAGTGTGACAATATCTATATAGTATCACAATACCTATATAGTTAACAATACCAATATTGTGGCAATACCTGTATAGTGTGACAATACCTATATAGTTACAATACCAATAGTGTGACAATACCTATATAGTGTGACAATACCTGTATAGTGTGACAATACCTATATAGTTAACAATACCTATATAGCGTCACAATACCTATATAGTGTGACAATACCTATATAGTTAACAATACCAATAGTGTGGAAATACCTATATAGCGTCACAATACCTATATAGTGTGACAATACCTATATAGTTAACAATACCAATAGTCTGACAATACCTATATAGTTAACAATACCAATAGTGTGACAATACCTATATAGTGTGACAATACCTATATAGTGTGACAATACCTATACAGTTAACAATACCAATATTGTGGCAATACCTATATAGTGTGACAATACCTATATAGTTAACAATACCAATAGTGTGACAATACCTATATAGTGTGACAATACCTGTATAGTGTGACAATATCTATATAGTGTCGCAATACCTATATAGTGTGACAATACTTATATAGTGTGACAATACCTATATAGTTAACAAAACCAATAGTGTTGCAATACCTATATAGTGTGACAATACATATATAGTTAACAATACCAATAGTGTGGAAATACCTATATAGTGTGACAATACCTATATAGTGTGACAATACCTATATAGTTAACAATACCAATAGTTTGACAATACCTATATAGTGTGACAATACCTGTATAGTGTGACAATATCTATATAGTGTGACAATACCTATATAGTTAACAATACCAATATTGTGGCAATACCTGTATAGTGTGACAATACCTATATAGTATGACAATACCTATATAGTGTGACCATACCTATATAGTTACAATACCAATAGTGTGACAATACCTATATAGTGTGACAATACCTGTATAGTGTGAATAAACCTGTATAGTGTGACAATACCTATATAGTTAACAATACCTATATAGTGTGACAATACCTATATAGTGTGACAATACATATATAGTTAACAATACCAATAGTGTGACAATACCTATATAGTTAACAATACCAATAGTGTGACAATACCTATATAGTTAACAATACCTATATAGTGTGACAATACCTATATTGTGGGACCATACCTATATAGTGTGACAATACCTATATAGTTAACAATACCAATAGTGTGACAATACCTATATAGTGTGACAATACCTGTATAGTGTGACAATATCTATATAGTATCACAATACCTATATAGTTAACAATACCAATATTGTGGCAATACCTGTATAGTGTGACAATACCTATATAGTATGACAATACCTATATAGTGTGACAATACCTATATAGTGTGAAAATACCTATATAGTTAAAAACCATTAAAAACAACCAAATGATATTACTTAATACTATTATTAGAAAGTAAGTTATAATCAATTTAAAACCACTAAAATAACGTTTGCAATGTTTTTAAATATATAAATAAGCAGTTTTGCTATCCTAATTGAAAAAAATCTTAAAACAAAAATACTATATGTGGCTATATTTTTCCAAGAACTAATAAACCAAAAAAAGTGTATATACTTGGTTTAAAAGTAAAATTTATAAATTATATTAGGAGACACTAAAGAAATCAAAAAATAAAATAAACTCAATAACAATATTGTATGGGATGATTGTTGTTTATTATAAATCAAATGACTGAATAAATCAATATTTATTCATAATTTTGTATTCAATTAATTTCGCTATTTAATTTAAAATCTGATTATGAAAACATCAATACAGTGATTGCCTAATATTCTCCTAAACAGAATTTATGAGCTTCTTTACTAGTATATTGTGTTTTTAATTTATTACATTTTTTTTCTGGGCATTGTTAATAGAATAATGATTATTGTATCGTTTTAATTATAAAGGTAATACGACTTTTAAATAATGGATGTTAAATAATATCTTCTTTGTTACGTTTGCTGATGTTATAAACAGGGATAAGATTAATACAATCAACAACTCAAATCGATGTACCACAAGCAAATATTCCAATTTGGAAACTTAACTTTTCCAATTATCTTTAAATATATATTGAGAGTATGTTTAGTTTTATATAGAAAACAGCGTTTTGACTTATTCTATATATTTAACACAAAAATACTATCATTAAAATTTTATTTGTTATATATTGAAAATGTATGTAACAATTTTAACTATTTAATAATTAATCTTTTTTTAACTATTTAACTTGTATTTCTGATTAGAGCTTCCTGAATTCTCTAATTAAAATGAAGATACTTTAATTGTTTGTAATGAAATACTAAATAATTCAGTAAATATTTGTAAATGGAGTAAATATTTTAACGATTTTGAATGTAATCGTGGTCTTATGTTTCAACTTAAAAATGTATTATTACGATTTTTTTAATAACGCGTTTTGTAAAGAAGAAAAAAGTTAAAAAACTTTTATTGCGTTTGACTTTTAATACGAGTAATAATGACAATGGGACATACAAACAACTATATTATTTTGATAAATTCATCAAATTCACAAAAATACAAATAACTCATACTATTCTGATAAATTCATCAAAATATTAATAATTAAATATAACTTTTTGCGTCATTTTAATTATTAATTAATTGTAGATGGTTTTGTAGGAACATATTACCATTCTAATATATTTAATTGGTTATAAAATTATATCACGTTTGTTTTTTCCAATATACCTAAGATCTGGATAGTTGGTTCGAAAATAAAATGAACCAAAATACATAAAATTGACATAAACATACAAGAAACAATAAAAAAATTGTATCTCAAACTAAACATGTAGGGGAAAATAATTCTAATTTTAATTCAAAGTTTACTTGAGTAAAATCATTTATTTTAATTTGTAAATGTTTACTTCGAAGTTATATAAAATTAATCAACTTTAATAGCAATTTAACAAAATAGTGTGTCAAGATATTCTTTTTCACATTGAACAGTTTAAATTTTCATTCGTGAGGTATTCAATATACGAAATTAACATGTAAAATTATCAAAAAACACTTATAAAGCATAACCAAAATATGAAATAAATTTTAGGCTTCTAATATATCTTTAAGGTTATAAGAAAACATATATAAACTAGTTCACGTTAGGGCTACTATTTTAATAAATTAAATGATAAATATAATGAAGTACCCTTTTATTCATTTTTATAAAAATATATTACCGGTTTCGTCTCTTAGGCCCTCTTCAGATAGTAAAATCAGATTTTACTATCTGAAGATGGCCTAAGAGCCGAAACCGGTAATATATTTTTATAAAAATGAATAAAAGGGTACTTCGTTATATTTATCATTTAATTTATAAGAAAACAATTGCATACTATTTGTAAGCAATTGTAAAGAAATGGACATATACAATGGACTATTACTTGCAAAAATATATTATTCTAGGCAAAAATGATGCTTTTAAATACTATAATACAAATATATACGTTTTTTCGTACTGAAAAGATTAGATAATTATATGTAGCAATTTATTGCCTTTTCAAAGAAAGAAAATATAAACTATATTCTTCACTTTGAAAGATATGCATCTTACTAGTTTAATCACTTCTTGACAATCATTCAACTATTTTATGAAGTAGTTTTTTTAGTAATATTCTTAACAGTCATATATGTCAGGACTCTTATATCTGAAAGTTATTGTTCCAAAAACGTGTATTTTTACTATGTAAGTACGTTTCTTAGTAATAAATACTTTTAAATATTTTAACCATGTTTAGTGACAAATCTTATAATAAGTATAATAGTTATAAGTAAAAAAACAAAAAATGTTTTTGAACAATGCTGATAATTCAGCTAATACCAAGGTGGCCAAAAGGGATCAAACAAGGTATCAACACATCTAGGGTAGATCACCACTAAGCGCCTGGACTACCACCAGGAGGTGTTTTAAGATCTTTTGTTTTGTTACACCATTTACGTTACAACAAAGATCTTTCACACCATCAACACAATTAACTTACGTTACTGAATTAGGATTTTTTTCGTAATATATCCAATAATCAAACACCAAATAAGATGAATGAGCAACTCCCAAAGCACTTATTTAAGAAAATAATTATTTATCTTTAATGTTCTAAAGAGCTAAATAAGTTTTTGGATCTTTTCCATTAATTCTCTACCATAAACATAACTTCCATAACCTAACATAACCTAAACAAACTTAACACAGCCTTCACAGACCTAACATAATCCAACCTAAACAAATCTAACATAATCTAATCAAATATAACATAACTTTCACATATCTAACGTAACGTAAACAAACCTAGCACAACCTTTACATATATAACACAACCTAACCTAAACAAATCTAACATAACCTAACCAAACATAACCTAAACAAACCTAACATAATCTAACCAAAGAAGTGGTAGTAAAATAACGGAAAAGGTCCAACTTTTTTAATGATTGATGATTCTTTAAATAATACTGTCAGTTAAACATTACAGGCAAACCCTTTACTTGATATATTATAACCACTTTTTCAAATGTTATCTATTTTAAAATTTTCAGCATTAACAAGATATTTATATGGAAACTCATACTATATATGGATAATTAATTATAATAAAATTTCTGGACCCGGGCTTTGAATACAAATAATAAGAGAGTCTAATATGGTTTATGAAATAAATAAAATAAAATAACACATTAAATATTAATTGACTAAGTCATAATTTATATTACTTGGTTGTCATGGAATTCAAATTATCTTAATGGTAGAAAAAGGATAAAAAGCGTTTCCTTTAATCTTATAGATAATAATATAGAAAAGTGAACCTATTTTCTTAAATCAGTGACATTATGTAGTTACTAATATCTGTAATGGTTAAATTAATATATATTCATATATCAAGTAGTAATATCCTAATAAACACTTTAACCAATATTCAGCTACAAGTCATTGGCTATACATCATCTGCCCTGAACCAATAAAATACCACTTAACGCTATAATGTATCACTGTGGTCGAAACCATTGGAGTGTAATGGCTACAACTTAAATTTTATGGTTTTTTTAAATCAATAGTTTGGATATATGTGGCATTTGTCTGCCATTTTGAAAAGTGTCCTTAGGCTAGACGTTTTTATGCTACAGTAGACTCTTGGAAGTTCCAGACTGGAGAATTGTAGGTCTGGATTTATAAAAATCTAGATTTCCTGGTGGTTGGCATAAATCCTCGATCACTTGTTTGTGGTAAACAATATGACAGCATATTTATGTGTTTATGTAGGATTTAGCTTGTGGAAAATCGTAATAAACACTCTGTAATAAAATAGGGCAATGTACTGTATTTTACCAAAAGTAAAACTATACAATCCAATAAACAACTTATGGTTCAAGGAGGCAAGGATGTGCTCATGCGCATGTGTGCGTTGTGGTGACATCAGTTAGTCTGCAGCATGGATGATACCGACATTACGCTAGGCTAGCACTGTATCACGCTCCTCGTCATTTATATTATTTTATAGATTTCCGGAAAGTCAAACACTTTTCAGACCAAAAATTAGGTCACTTTATAATCCCTGACGAAACTGTAATTGTTTTGTTGTTACTAAGTCCATGCATTCAAATGAAACTTTGACAAATAAATATGATCTTAGTAAAAAATTAAAGGACCAGGAGGAGTTTCCTAAAACAGTTAAAAACATATGCAATAATAAAAATATTGTTACGTATTTATATTATTAAATACGTCTTGAGAGAAACTGTTGTAATAAAGTTTTTTATTACATTTTACTATGAAGTTATACACATAAATAACACTTGATAATTGGAGTTCTCACGATGGTACGAAAACAGTAACTAAAACTATAATAAAAGTACGTTTAACCTTAGCCATAATGTTATTGATCGTAATACTGGTTCGGATTCGAAAAAAGTATAAATAACGGAAGGAGTAGCAAAATTAAGATGCCAATATCGTAATAAATCAAAGATTTGACATTTATTCGTTTTAGTTCAAAAAGGAAAATACTAAATTATAATAACAGCCGGAGTGGTTCATTTCTTAACGTATTTAATCTGAGTGGCCAAGGATGTTTTCTCATCATATTTGTTAAATTTGTTCAACGGTGTATTATCTTATTTGTAAAATAAGTAATATTTATTTAAACTTGTTTAAAATAGCTTCAATAAATATAGATTTTATTTTTACATCTTGAGTGATCTGAACATAATATATATATATATATATATATATATATATATATATATATATATATATATAAAACTTTCTCAAATTTCATCATGATTATGGTCATTTTACTTTATGCGTGCTGTTTTACAAATCTGGTTATCACTATAAAGTTAGACATAATTGTTTAAAAGCAGATACATTTCAAATCTTACCTAAAACAATTTAACCTGTATAAATTGTAGGTGCTGTTAACCTTAAATTTAGTTTAAATCATATACATAAAATAAAGTAGGACACAGTACCTTTTTGAAACGTTTAACTTATACACTGTCCAAAAGATTTAATGTGAATTCCACACCAGGGACATCAAAGGATTCCAGTGACGTCATCCGATACCCAGCCCGGCAGTGTGCGATGGCATGTGGATCGATAGGTAACTGTTTGTGCAGTGTACAAGCCAACTAAACTGAGAGATGTTTATTTCCAAACATTTTTGGTGTGATAATGAACGTTCTTTAGCCTTACTGAGAAATTAATTTCAGAAATAAACTGTAAAAGATAACTGGTCTAGTCTCACCCAAACAAACGGTTAATTTGAATTTAAGTTGTTCGTTTCATTAGTATTAAACAAAGCATAACGTAGTATATATTGAGTGCTTTAAAGTGTGTTTAAAACAAATAGAAAAATGTGAAAACCGATCGTGTGGCGTTGGAGCTGTGTTTATTCCTGAAAAATAATCAACTCACTGAGATATAGATGGTCTTTTTCAGAGAATCTTGTATTTTTTTAAAATTATTTTATCAGAAAATTAACTTAGAAATATGTCATAATATAACACTTTAGAAGATTATATGGTGGTGTAATCCACAACATATTTATGGATGTTTACTAATGGAAACCAATATAAACATTTATCCATAGTGTTTTAGTAAAACAATAAATGTATGATACTAAAAAGTGTAAATGTTATTGTTATTACAGTTATTACTAATTATATATCAGTGCAAACATATTTCAAGTTTAGTTACTTAAAACTTCTCATTACAGTCTTAAAATGTCTAAATAAGTATGTAATGCTTGTTACCATTTGATTGACAAGTCATACAGGCTTAGAAAATCGCAAAAATAATGTACCATAAAATTATATTTGAAAGTTACCTAAATAGGAACTTGCTAGGAGATCAACAAACTTACGCAATTGACCGTAAATTTATCTAAAGAGAACCACATATAAGTTGACTTAAACTCATCGTATGAATGTTACAGTTTATAAATATTCAAGGGTTTTATAAATAAGTAGGGGACACCCCTGCACGCTTCGCGTGCCAACCGTGACACTCACTGCGCTCGATAGACCCCGGCCTTCGGCCTAGGCATTCGACTACACATAATAATAGATACTTTATAACGTAAAATCACAATATTAAAAAAAAGTAAAATTTAAAGTTTGTTTTACTTTACCAGGCGAGGTTAGGACTAAGAAGGTAGGGCGAACAGTTAACCTGGGGGGACCAATGGCTTAACGTGAATTTCGAACCACGGGAGTGTCAGGGGAAAAACTGTTTCAGGTCATATTGAGAATTAAACCCAGAGGCGTGGAAAGCCAACGCCCTAGCCCCTTAGCTACTGCCGATCCAAACTAAAACAAATTTCTTTACAGTATCTCACTAACGCTAATTGAGCTGCTACCTATTTATTATTATTTTTTTTACATTTATAGCCATTAGATTGCTTAATATTTATAAATATAAAGAACAACACTTAGCAACATTTTGTGTTTTTTAATATTCAAAATCGATTTCTGTCTTCAAAGACCATCTTCAATTGAACAGAATAATAAAATATTATAAAAATATTTAACTTTAGAATAATTAATTAAATAGCTGGTACTGTAAAAATTCAAATAAAAATGTTGATGGATAAGTTGTATATCTTTTATTTTTATTTAAATTTTTATAGTGTCAGCTGTTGAATTAATTATTCAAAAGTTAAATATTTTATAACCTTATTTTATTCTGTTTAACTGAAGATGGTCTTTCGAGACAGAAATCAATTTTTAATATTAAAAACACAAAAGATTGCCAAGTGTTGTTATTTATATATATAGTTGTTTTTGTTTAACATGTGACGATAGTATCTTAATGTATCAAAATTACAATACCAAATCTTCAAAATAAGCATGTTTATTTATTTTAAAAACAGCTGTTATTAGTTTACTTAAATCAACCTAATCTTATAATTATGTAACAATGTTCAATGGGCGGTTTCTACTCCCATCAAGGTATCAAGATGAAGATACATTAATTGTTCTATTTAAGACCTAAAAATGGTCCACAACATTTCAGCTCTCTACCTGCAATGGAAGTTGAAGAATTAGTGATGAGTGAGTGCTTTGCCTTTTATGTATAAAGATATAATTTACACAGTGTAGTAATATTAACAGTCGGATACCTTCCAAATGGTTAAACAGTCAGTTTACTATCAGGTTATCTCAGCACTAAGAAACCTATTTAAGTACAAACGGCAACACACTGTAATTCACTCTCGATAACGGCTGCTCGTCTACACTACATTGCACTGTATCACTGATTGTGCTCACATCACTGATCCCGTACTGAGTTACTTTAGTGTTTAGCGACCGACGAAATAAAATAAGTCTTTAAATAAGCGGTTTTTAATCAGACTATCTCTGTTGTAATCAACATTGTTTACATTGTCAGTTGCAGCACACTGCAATTCCCCTTGCTAATGACTGCTCGCTCGCAAAACACCGCATTCTACCACTGATTGTGTTCACATCACTGATCCCGTACTGAGTTACTTTGGTGTTTAGCGGCCAACGAAATTAAATAATCGTCTTTAAATAAGCGGTTTTTAATCAGACTATCTCTGTTGTAATCAACATTGTTTACATTGTCAGTTGCAGCACACTGCAATTCCCCCTTGCTAACGGCTGCTCGTTGACAATACATTGCATTCTATCACTGATTGTGTTCATACCACCAATCTCATCATAGTTAAAACAATAATTTACAGCTAATGAAACACAACAATCGTAGTTAAACAGGAACTTTTCAATCAGGCTATTTCTTCCGTTATCTAATCTATTTACAGTGCAGATAGCACCACTGTGCAAAGTGCCGATGCGAACGACCACTACAAAGCACTCTATCACTACACAGTAGAATGAGTTCATATCACCAATCCCCCTACAGAGTTACTATATTGTTTATCAATCAATCAACTTCAAGTTGTATGTTTATAAACTGGCGTATTTTATTAAGCATATATGTTATTAAAGCAATTTAAACGTTCGTATTTTTAACTGTAAAAAATATATGAAAAATAAAACAATGTTTGATAAATCGAGTATAAAACTGATCATTTAGAAGTCTACTATCAGTTAACAATTCATATATAGTATAAATTAAGTATTGTAACAAACGCAACATGCAAATTGTTTTAACAATTGTTACGTAAAGATTGTGACCGTACTGGTCAGTAATACTGTTGATTGTTAGCCTATATATTATATTGTTTATTTTCGCAATTTGTTAGTCTAGACAAAGCAGGCCATGCTTTATTTTTAAAGTTCATCCGATTTCTCTGTCTACTTCAAAGAGATAATGTGCTAGAATGTTCCTCAGTAAACTTAGACTCTACGTGGGTTTTTTGAAAGGATAAACAGCAAAGTAACTCCTTAGATTCTTAAGGCACAAGCCTTAGCTGTACACTGACAGAGGGGATATATAATCCCCACATACACTATTATATATACTCTGATCCCTTTCCTTATTACTGATCGGAATGATTTGCATTGAAATGAGGCCGGAAGCCAAGACTCACAATTTATATTTAGGCAGTAGTCCCTGATAAGATTTTTGGCCAAGAACGATACACGATTGAGACTTTTAAGCTAGGCCAAAGGTAGAGTCCTAGCAAAGACCATGAAAAAAAGACGAGATCCAGAGTTCATGGACAGGGTCGTACAAGTGATTTTATTACCCGGTATGTTCCTATTTACTATTATCTACTCTATTTCAGTTGTACAGTGTACAAACTATTACATACTACCACAATATTTATTTTTTAATTTTTTATATTTAAACATTTTTAAAAATATGTTTTACCATTTCGATTTCAATTAGATTTGTAAGGCTAATACAGCATATATATGCTAGTAGTAGTTAGGTTGCCCTTTCTGAAAGTGGGTTATAGAATGAGTTCGAGGTCCAGGAAAACATTTTGAACAAATTAACTCAACCCCGATAAATAAACACATCAGGTTGTGTGTTTTATGAGAGTGAGGGTTAAACTGTTGTGTTAGTCAGTACAAATATGAACACCGAGAAAATTGTTTATACTTTGAAGCTGTTACTTACGACAATATATTTCTTTTCCAATTTCAAAAGCTATGCATGTGACACTTTCTTGCCTCTCCGATCCCTATATAGATTTAAATCTCTATTTATTTTGATATAAATAACTATATGAACATTTAAGCAAGTGAAAACTTCAATCTTATGATACATTAATAAAATATTGTTTATAATAAGTAATATAAATAAATATCAGTGATACCATTGTTATAATGATTTGTTTAATTTCAAGCAGCTTTAGGTTGAATTTTATTTCTTAAAGTATTAATAGTATAATTTTTTTAGCTCGTTTTTTTTTTCTTTCAGTTTTAATGGCACACACGATTTAAATGGAAAATAGAATTCATATTCATTTCTCTTAATAAACAGACAATTACAATTTTAACTAGACCGTGAAATATACAGAATAATGAATACTTATTTTAATTGGAAGACAAGAAATACGACTGCAATTGCCAGCAATTTCCGCAACCACAACTGAACATTTTGTTGAAAGGTTTGTAATATTTCACTCTTTAGATTTAACTTAATATTATATAACGTCTGGTGCCACCCAGTTTTGAACTTGGTTTGGTGCAGTAAATTAGGCACTATAGTACCAATGGTTAAGGTTATTTCTTGTAATAACTCAATACTGGATTGTACTTCATGAAATATTAAAAGAAAATAATTTTAACAAGAGGAGTTGGAGAGGTCTTTTGGCTAAACCTATTTGACATCCTTGGCTATCTTCTGGATATAAATATGATAGTCATGTATCCTCATTGATCTTTACATAATTATTAGATAATAATAAGGTTATTTATAACAGTGGTCAAATAGTCTGGAACCCCCTTAATATTTTACTAAATAATATTAATAAACACAGAAAAATTAAACTTTAGGATTACGTCCTTACTATATTTACTGACTATTTGGCCATCTTAACTGTCCTTTTTCGCTTTGGGGGGACGTCCTGTGGATGAAGTATAAAGAATCTGAAATGTAAGTATAGGTCGGGTTATGTCTCATTTTAAACCCATTGTTAGAGGAACACATTGCGACAACCCCAACTGAAAAAGGACTATCCGTTAGGAAATAGCAGCCTCTCAAAGTTCCAATGAGGCCAAACTATTTTAGAGGCTGCTATTTCCAAACGAATAGTCCTTTTTCAGTCGGGTTTGCTGCAATGTGTTTTTATAACAATAACCCTTAAATAAGAGTTATACCTATGCTTACGTTTAAGATTTTTCAAATTTTCTCCACAGGACGTTCCCCCAAAGTGAAAAAGGACAGTTAAAACGACCAAAAAGTCAGTAACTACAGTGAAGACGTAAGCCTAGTTTAGAGTTTAATTGTTCTCCGTTGATTAATACAATAAATATTAAGGGGGTTTCAGACTTTTTGAACACCCGGTATTATTGAAGCACTTTGAAACTCTCAACTTGTTGGGATTTTAGGAAATAATTGATTGAATACTTATACATACATGTTCTTTTAAATATAGAATTTGATGAAACAATCATCTCGACTGTCTTATTACTAACACAAATAAATAATAATATATTTTAATAATAATTTTTTTCTTTCAAAGAGGTTTTTGTAAAAAAAAGATTTTTGCAAGGAACTTCTGTAATGATACAACACTTCTGCAAGGACACCTATGTTGTATCATTTATTCACCCTTTATTTTTCTTTGTGCATTAAAAAATTTTAGCTTGCTTTTTGAAAAAAAAAAGCTATATACTGAATGTATTTAAAAAATATATTTCAGACATATTTCCATAAACATTTTAACATACCGCAGATATATTTTACGAAAGTGTATTGTTCTTATTCCTATGTTCAAATAGTTAGGCTATATTTCTTCAAGGACAGTTAGAAATTAATCTTTGAGAAAAAACAAGAATAATACATTCAGCTAAAATACGAAGGGAAACTAGTTAGGTAATTAAATACATAAAAAACTATCATGGTCTGTCATTTCAAATAGTCTTTGATTTCATAGTTTTATATAATATTAATTTTAAAATATGACTCATATATATATACTATCTAAATTGATACAAATAAAAATTTGAACACTTAAGGTTACTAAATATAATGGTATTGGCAATTGTGTTAGTAATAAAGATAATAAAACATTCATTGGGTTAAGTAAATTATCAGTGAAAATAGGTAAATATTTACGTTTTACTTACTGTATTTTTAACCTTGCCAAAACAACCACGCGAACAGACACTTCTGTAAGGACACCTAGGTATTCACATTCATATATTCACCCTTTATTTGCCTTCTTACATACAAAAATATTAGCTTGCTTTATGAAAAAAAGTTAATAATCAAAACTATAATTTGGCATGTAACTTTTGTATGTTTTCCTTTAATATGAAACCCATATGAACAATTGAACATATGTTTTTAGTTTATAGCTTATCAAAGTAAAAAAGTAACGTAAAGTACGTAGTAAAAGGGTTTACCATTAATTATTTACAAAATGTAATAGAGTATTAGGTGAGATATAACCATTAGATATCTTACATAATTAAAATATACCAGCTGTTCAAAAATTCTGGAACCCCCTTAATATTTTTTAAGAGAACAATGACTTGAACGCAGAACAATGACTCTCTAGGATTTCGTCTTCACTGTAGGTACTGACTTTTGGTCATTTTAACTGTCCATTTTCACTTTGGGGGACGTCCTGTGAAAGAAATCTGAAAAATCTTAAACGTAAGCATACATCTATCTATACTTAATTTTAAAGGTAATTTTTAGAAGAACACATTGCCGCAACCCTGACTGAAAAAGGAACATTCGTTTTGAAGTAACAGGCTCTAAATGTTTACCTCCACTGTATCACTGATTGTTTTTAATCACTGATAACCTACAGTTACAATGCTATAATGTTTAGCAGCCCATGAACCTCAAGAGTCAGTGTTAAGTGGATAGTTTTCAATTTATTAGATTAACTATGTTGTAAACAAAACTATAAACATTGCAAGCAGCATCACCCTGCAATGTTCCCTTGATAACGGCTGCTCGTTCAGACAACACTGCATTGTATTACTTATTGTTTTCACACCGCTGATCTCCTATAGAGTTAGGAAGATGTTTAGCAGCTAATGAACTACAAGAGTTATGGTTAAGCGAACTCTCGTAATCCACTTAACTACGTTCAATCAAGTTAACTATGTTGCAATCAAAACTATGTACATTGCAAACATCAGCACTCTGCAACGAGTTCGTTCCTGCTTTGAGGGACAGTATTATACAAACTGTATATTTGTTTGTTAATAGTTAATTAATTTACTTAAAACGTTGATTAATTAGTATATGTACATTTATACATCAATTTTTCACCTCTAAAAAATTTTGATTATAAAATATTTTCACTTAACGCTTAGTCTTAAAAAAAGTGTTTAAATTTTAGGTACATTTTATTCTTTTTTTAAAGAAGTTATTATTTAAAGTTACATACTCAAAAATGCCATTGTTTATCATTCAAGGTCACAGAATTTTATCCATGCCTGGCTTTTCGCAAAAGCTTAAATATTATTTATAAGGAAAATATGTTGTGTTTAAGGTCATTTATTTCATACCTCATCTTATTTTAAGTGCATTTTATTTTGCTTTGAGAGTTGCTGAATGTGAAAATAAAATAATTAAATAAAATTAAAAAGTTTAATTTAATTATTTTATAATCGGTACAGCAACGCACTTAGTTTTTCGTATCTCTCCTACATTTACATGTACATAATTATTAAATATATCTATATGATCAGCTAAAACCAATAAAATATTACATTGATAGTAATTGTGTTCATAATACAGTTTTTAATTACCGTACTTTTTTTATGCTTTTATCTTAACTTTTTTTAGAGGAAATGACGAATATAATTTTCATTTCAAGTAATATTATTAATTGATCGTGTGATTGTATTCAGATGTTTTTAATATTATTTCATTGCCTTACTAACAAGTTAATACAAATAAATTAAAATTATAGCGGGACTTTTTTATCATACAAACTAATATTCAATTTTAAGGCAAGAAATATGGCGGCAATTGCCAACAATCTCCGCAACCACAATTCAACATCAAGTTGAACGGTCTGTAATGTTTAAACATTTAGTAAAATTATACATTTTAGCCCCAGACAGACCATCAATATTTACTTACGTGTTTTAGTCAACCTGTCCACTAGATAACTTGACTACGCGTTTCAAGTCAAAAGACTCATAATCAGGTTACCTGTTTTTGTTAAAATGAAATTAAAACCCACCTCATATAAAGTTCACACACGCAAAAACACATTATGTTACACACTGATACAGTTTTGTTGGGTAAGAACTGGAGTATACTTCAGTTATATTCCCTTCTTCACCTATATCATTGATTTCATTAGAATCAGCTGTGACCATTGATTTTTCCATTTTCATTGACCATTTCCAGTTCTTATCCAACAATCATCCACAGAACTGTGTCGGTGCGTGACATACTGTTCATACAATAAAAATGTACGTGTATGGGTGGGTGGGTTTGTCAATGCAAATGTGCGTGTATGGTTGGGTGGGTGGGTCAATGCCAATGTACGTGTATGGGTGGGCGGGTGGGCCAATGAAAATGTACATGTATGGGTGGGCGGGTGGGTCAATGCAATGTACGTGTATGGGTGGACGGGTGGGTCAATGCAATGTACGTGTATGGGTGGGCGGGTGGGTCAATACCATTGTATGTGTGTGGGTGGGCGGGTGGGTCAATACCATTGTTTGTGTGTGGGTGGGCGGGTGGGTCATTTACCACTATACGTATGTGGGTGGGTCATGGACTTTAAATGAAACACAACACTTCCCACTTTTTTCATGATTTTAAGTCATATTATAAAGATTTTAAAACTGCCTTCAGGTCATCCAGTCTAGAAAGTAACGTGTTTTTGCGTGTGTGAACTTTACATGAAGTGGCTTTAAAGTCCATCTTAACAAGAACAAGTAGTAGCACTGTAGGTACGTGTATGGGTGGGTGGATGCGTTAGTACACTGTGCGTTTATGGGTGGGCGAGTTCGTTAATATCATTGTGCGTGTATGGGTGGGCGGATGCGTTAGTACCACTGTGCGTGTATGGTTGATGACGAGTCTTTTGACTTGAAAGGCGTAGTGAAGTTATCTCGTGGACAGATTGACTAAAACACGTAAGTAAATAACCATTTTGGTTTAACTCAGTTATAAATCACATCTGGGGCAACCAAGCGTTGAACGCGGTTTGTTGCAGTAAATTAGACACTATGGTAACAATGGTTTCGGTTTCTACGTAGTTAGAAACTGTAGTAGCTTATTGTAAGTGCTTCTGAAGTGCAATTTGTGGTATTCTTCTTTGCTTGATAAGCCCTTTAAAATGATAAGCATATCAACATGTGCTTACAACAAAAATATTCTACTGCCCTCTCGTGGACCATTCCCATAGCTGGATAATATTAACTTATATTAAGTAATTATTTTTATCTTAGTGCCATGATATAATTGGCTATAATCTGTTATGTGACAATTTTGTATTTTGTTAAATAATTAATAAAGTAGTTGTTTGTGTAAAGTAATCATGTGTGAAGTTTTGTTGCTTCATCTTATATGGTTAACATAAAATTAAGCCATTCTTGAACATGCACATAAGATCAGTTTTTTTTAACCTTATGATGGTGTTCTACTAATTAATTGATAACTAAAAAATGTTATGCTTATCGATTGTTGTACTTACATATAGGATTATCTTCCGACTCCTAGCGGACCGTCTCCTTAAGGAGGTAGCGGGTCACTGGTTATGTGTTAAGATGTGTTTTCATATCCAGTAACCTGGCACTGATTGTTTTGGTTCTATCTTTAACATTTTTAAAAACATTTAACCGGTCCAGGACGCCCATTATATTACAGTTAAAAAAATACTTCACTTTAGATATGTGTAGTCTGGTGTTCTTGTATTGTATTTTATTTATATTTTATTGGGGACGTGATAAAGTAATAAGGTAATTTATTACGATATATAACTGTACTTAGAACATTGTGATGACAAATATACTGCCAAAACAATCAACTTAGAAACCATAACTAAGATTATTGGCAAACCATAACAACGGTCAATTTTGAAGATGCAGAAATAGGTAATTTAGTACTCGAAGAATATTCCCTGTATCAATATATTTATTATCCCTTTTACATTACTGTAACTGTCTTTTAACACTGTAAAAAACATTTTAGAACTTTCTTATATTATCATCTAAACACTTCAATTATTTATCATGTATTATTAACAATTATAAAAAGAGACTAACTTAGAGAATATTACCATTTATAAAAGTGTATACTTATTTATAATTTAAGAAACAGTTAATGCTTTTATTATTCTATATTTCAGTTAATTATAATAACTAAGATTTTCTAGACATTTAAGTATTCCAAGGGAAGTTAAATTGTATGAGCAGTGTGAAGCAAACATAGATTTAATCTCATTACATAGACAGTTTGAAGGGCTGGTTGTTCAAAGTTTAACCAGATGGAATGTAATAAATTAAAAGGAAATTCTGTTATATTTTTTTGCGTCTGGATAGCAGCAATTTAGTGGACACTATTTAATATATTTTACCATTTTTACATATTTATATTTTTCGGGTTACAAATAAAAGTTCGACGTAAATATTTATTAAAAATGAAAATAAATAATACATTACACCAGAAACAACCGTTGATAAAGGACATATGGTTCTACCATGTATTTAAACATTTAATTTAACTTTTAATTCGTTGGTTAATTTATTTTTATCTCTGGTTAAATGAAAAACAACTATTTTTGAAATATTATTATTTTTATTGAACATATTAACAATGTTTAAAAGTATATGTCACCGAACATACGTGTAATTTGAATCTAAATTTTTTAAATTTAAAAAACTCCTTAGTCATCTGTAAGTTATTAGTGTTTTTGTTTGAACATTAATTTTTTGGCAAAGAATTAAAAAGTTAAAAAATTTTAAGATCTCTTTTAACCAGGGGAATGTAAGGGTAAGAAGCCCCCTCTAACACTTAACATGGGAACCAACGGCTTTACGTGACTTCTGAAGCAGCAGAGCAAAATCTATTAGTGGTCACATCGGGAATCGAACCCGGACCGGCAGCGTGCCAAGCCAGAGCCTTAGCCCCTTATCTACGGTCCCTCCAAATCACTTATACTAAGCAATATTTTTATACGATATTCAAAGTGATGAAATTCATTAATTATACTTAATAAATGTGTAGGTTTTATTTTAAATAAATAAATTCTTTAGAAATTTTAGAAATCATGTTGGATCAAAGGATATAAAATGTCTTTATGTAGTAATTGTCGAAACTGCCCATTAGCTGAGCAAACGGTTTTAGCCTTAATAAAGCTTACGTTACATTATCTGTTCAAAGGCTTTAAATAAAGCATTAAATATTGTAGACAGTAAGGATATTAAATGAGAGAAATTACTGTGAAATTGGTTAGTTAATAAACCAATTAATAAACTTATTATTTGGTAAATTGGACGATATTAAATAAGACCTTGGACGAAGCATTTATTTTTAGAAACAACATTAAAGGTAATATCACATTCCTTTCAAAAAGGAACTCAAATTTCTTTCAAATTATATCAAACGTTAATCTGAAAAATGTAATAAAACTTTCTTCACGTTTATTTAAATTTATATTAATTTTTTTTCACTAACACGTCATATAATCGGAGTTGTAAAAAAATTAAACTCTTTATTTTTTAAGTGTAATATTGTTTTTATACTTACCTACAATTCAAAAAATGTATGAAACATTAGTTTATCAGCACACTTATAACTATACAGTTTTAGAATTTATATTTTTTTGTCATTGTTTCCACATTTTTGTAATTAAATGTTTTTTTCTGTCTAATTTTATTGTATTTTTATCTTTGTCTAACTATATTCCATGGTGTGGCTCAGTGGAATTAGACTGTGGAGTAGAGGGCAATGTTCAAGGGTTGAATCCCTACTTTGAACTGAGCTTAAGTACGTACTCCACTCGTTGGATGAATGTCACGCACAGACTTGCAGACTCATTTGAACTAGCAAGTAAGTTAATAAAAAAAAATGTAAAATACTAATTTAAATCCACTATTATTCTTCGAATACTTATTATGTAGTTAAGTTTATTATGTTAAAATATATTAAAGCAAAACATCAAATTTCATAAAAGACTTTTAAAGTTTCAAGTAGCAATGTATGAAAATATTTATTCACTGTACTCGTATATATTGCTATTATTGTAGGTACCAAAATAACACAATAAAAAACAACATTAAAAATGCAAAACTTGATTAATGTAAAATGTTATGAAAATTAAATATATTATTGTACAAATATTGATAAGCAATCACATAGATAATTCCAAGTTTTAAATTTATTCAACACCTTCTGCGATTGAATGAAGACTTACTAATCTTCCCTGAAACTTTGGGATGAGGGTCGAATCCCAATTAGTCCTACGTCTTAGGGCAATTAGTCCTACGAGTTAGGGCACATGTACCCTAGGTGGTGTTAAACAATGGACGAGTGTAGCAGCTGAAATATTAGCTGTGTGATCTCCAAGCTGTGTCTATTACCTTATACGAAATTGCTTAGAAATAATTCTTGAATACAATCGTGCATTAAATATATAAAACTGTTTATAATTTTTTTATTTTATTAAAAATCAAAAACAATCTTATAAGATCAAGGCAAGGATTATCGATGAAGATATTACACAATGTAAAATACCATAAAATGAGATGGTAAATTATTTTTATAGTATTCCTAATGTTGTAATAACAACAATTTACTCAAATAAAAAATAATCAAACAAAACACAAAAGTGTTATACAATTGCTAACTACTATGGGTTATAATTTTATTATATCACGAGTAAAATGTGTTTGTCTTTAATACTTTTATTTATTATGGAGTTAATATTGTTTAGGATATATTTTACGTTTTATCCAGCCGTTACAAAAGCTGCTTATCTAGGTGTTAAACTGTGACTAAAACAAGTTCCATGAACACCTATTATGTAATTAACTTCAGTGTTATCTGTATTACTCACGCTCTTTAAACATATTCGTTCAACATAAGTGAAACATATTTAGTGTAATGGGAATATTAAAGCATACAATGTTACTTTAAGTACACGAAATTATTCTATAATATCCATAATAATAATTATTTACTTACATAAGCAGTGTATCTTATCATTTTTAGTCGAATAAAAACAAATATTTATTATTTATAGGTAATGTTTACAATATAAATATTTATTCTAATGCATTATTTCAGACAATATTGATATATTAATTTACTAAAACAATGTTATATAAGTATAAATAAATATAAAAGTATATAAAATAATAATATCATACATACATGGGTGGTTATAAGTCCCAACCCGGGAATATTTTTACAAAATTTACATTTAAAGCTCTTGTCATTTATGCCATTCATTATATAGGTAGATGCTCTAACTTGTGAAGAATTGTGTAATATTGGGTGTAATCTAAGGTACAAGATATGGAAGTCAGATATGGAATTTTTTCATTCTTTGCGGACGGATATTTATGTGACAAGTCTATTAAAATTGCCTTTTCACCCCGAAAATAATGGTGTATTTCATATTTAATAGTTGTACGGTTTTCAGGATATAAGTAGGTTAAATATTCAAAGAGATCAGTAGGCTAGTATTTTTTGCCAACTAAAACATGTTAGATAATTGATGTAACCAAAATTAATAAGCGTTTTTACTTTGTAAAAATTAAATTTATTAATAGGCTAATAATTTATTTAAAAAAGTAAATTTAGGGTAACAATGTAAGTAACAGGAAACTCCCACAATAAAACACTACAATCACCTTCAATTTTAACTAAAATTCAGACTAAAAATATTTACCGTTCTTTTCTATTTTAATTGCAAAACTGTTATCAGTAAAATGACAAATTATTGAAAACGGTACATCCCTTTTGAATTTTAATACACCATTGGTTTCAGGATAAAATGGTACTGACATGTCGCATGTCTGACTTCTCATTAAAAATGTTAGGTCAACTTTTATATCTTTAACTTACCAATACATTGGAAAAGGTACATCCCTTTTCAAATTTAAATATACCATTGTTTTCAGAGTGAAAAGGCAGTGGTAACAGACACGTCACATGACTATATCTTCCCATAAGGAATCTGGAACTGGACTCCCATATCTAGGACTTCAAGTGACTCACAATATTCAACAATACTTTAAAGGTTAGAGTGTCTACCTAATGAATGACATAATTAATAAACGCTTTAAATTTAAACTGTAGAAAAAAGGGGTGGGGAGACTTAAAAACTATCCTGTAAATATCTAGTAAAATATATTAATACTAATCTTTAAAGGAAAACATTATGAAAAACGCAAACCATTTGAAATGTTTCACCAGTCAATAAAGTACAGTAAAAATGTAAGATTAGTTAACAAAATGTAATGTAAAAGTTAATTTATATGATATAAATATATATATATATATATATATATATATATATATATATATATATATATATAAACAAATGGCAATAATACAATTATTTTATTTATTCTGAACATTTTACGGTTTTGGTATTTGATAATTAAGGGATATACAAGTTATCTAATATTATTTAAGTAATTTAATAAATGACTCCTGGCATAATTATATGAGATTTAGGGCCTTATCATCCTTTAGCTTTTTAAAAGTACACGTATATCATAAAAGTTATGAAGGCTTATGGTTATTGAATTATGAGTTACATTTCCTTGCCAGTTTCGATAAACTTATTTTTTGGTCTTTTGCTTTTCTATCTTTTGTTATTTTTCTTTCTAAGAGTGAAAAAAATATTATTAACATTTTTGTTTTTAATGTAAGCTTAACTTGTTTTTTACTGTGTGACGGTAACATATTTTACATGTATCTGTTAAACATAAGTTGACACTAGAAGCTTCAACGTAGGAGTCTGATAAATTCTTGAAGGACCTCTAGAAACGTGGACTACTAAATCTTTCAGGTTCTGAGAGATACATTTTCTCGTTGACAGATAAATCTATGCTGAAGACTGAGTTTGGAGGTCTCATTGATACATTGAACGTAAAGTTATATAAACCCAATAAATATAATTTAAAATAAAACAATAACAAAGGTAGTTTAAAATAACATTAAATAGTTAAATTTCAGGACTATAGAATAAAAGTATGGAGGCAGATAATTTAACTACCATAGCTAAAATAGCAATGGCAAAATTATATATTAAAACCTATTTATATTATTTAGTTAGGTTATGCTACAAGTACTTTTAGGTTACCTAAGTAAGATAGTCAAAATCATCACATATTTAATTTTGTTTGAAATATATTCTTATGTGGAAATATAATCTTTCTTTAACAGTATAAATTTACTTATCAGATTGGAACCCCTTTAAACTTAATTATTATTAAATTCATCTTGTATATGCTCTTCAAATCTTAATAAATGTTCAGTCTATAATAATATGAACCATTAAATTATCTTTTAAGGGAATGTAACGGTTTGCTTTTAAACTGTTCATTGTATTTTGTGGTTTTATTCGTCATCTTTATTCGATTTTACATTTTACTGGTCACTAACGTTTATTTATTTATAGAAACGTTTTTATTATCAATTCCATAGTTTTTTGCACGTTTCTACGTTAAATACTTAGTGTATAGTAATTTGCTATGGACATGATAATTGAATATTTCAAAATATAATATTATTGATATCAGTAAAATTGTGATATCTTTTTCCCTCATTTGATAGATTTATTTATGTAATACATAAATAAATTTTTCAATTACTCATATCAACATTCCTTTTCAAAATATATGTTTTTTAAATGATAGCAAAACTCTTTATACTGATACAATGTCATTATCACCTAAAACGCATAGTTATATTTAATGATTTAAGTGATGGTTTTTAATGATTGGCTCATTAAGTAGCTTTCATAAAATCATTTAACTTACATTATTTATCTTACTCATGTAAACTTAGACTCCACGAATAATAATGTTATATTAAACATGAGGATGTATTTGAAGCTATGTAACATAAAAATATTGAAATATTTGGCTATTTATTGACCATAATTAAATGAAGTATTTTAATTGACTATAATACAGATTTATTATTTCTCTTACAACATTTTGTGCATGATTTTATAATTATTACATTTGTTTATACATAGATAGTTTGATTAAATAAATACCTCTAAATTTTCCTATGGTATATAGGCTTATATTTTATTTTTAATCTTATAAACCCATATATTAGTATGTATAAGAATATTAGATAGACCTACAGTACTCAAAATGTTAATAAAAATGTCTAAGATATTATGACATTAATAATAATATTAACCATATTTTTATCTAGGATCATAAATTATTTGTCAAACTATGGAACTCAGTAAAGTATATAAAACATTATTTTTTATTACTACTCTCAGAATTAAATTCTTATTATTTTGTCAACATGCATACATTTACCCCAAGAATCGGGTCTCTGCCGGATTGGTGGTGAACACAAAGTCCCTCTGATACCAAAGGATTCAAAAACTTGTCAATAGCTTCAAAAAAACAAATATCGTGTATGATTTTTGCATTTAATAACATGAAATACATAGTAAATTAATGAAAACTCCAAATTAATATGTATAGTTTTTAAATTATTTAACTCTCTGAAAAAAAATATTCTTAAATGTATTAATTTAACGTTTCATCCCGTAGAAGGCACCGCTAAAGAACTAACTTTAACATTTCTTGAAACAGTTTTTATGATTTATGAAGGAGACTATATTAATAAAAACACGTTTATATTTGGCTATGTTGTCTTATAGTCTATTTACTGTTGTAAAAATGTTTGTGTTTAATAATGACTTTATAAAAAATAAAAAAAGGGTACATTTCGAGATTGCTAAAATAACTTCTGTACTAGTCAGCAACGGCTAACGTTCATTATGCCCAAATATTGATGACAATCTTTATAAGACATAATGTATTAAAATGTATTATAATAAATTATTATATTTATTTTTCCAAAATAAATAAAAAAATGTGGATACCCCGAGTTTCTTGTTTTGTCTTATTCACTATAAACTCAAATCATTGGGGAAAGAGTTAGCCTGGTAAGTGTCTCGTTGAAACAATGCCAAGATGTGGTGGTGCAGTGCGTAGCAATTTTGTAAATATGTGCAAATAGCAGATATGTACAACGAATGATTATGTCAGCAGTGTAATTATTTTATTTATAAGAACGATTCAATACATTAATTGAGCTGGTTATTGTTGCCATCTAAATAACATGTTTTTTTGTTTTTTTTAATAATACAATATTTTAGAAACACATTTAGGTGCAGACATGTTAAATACTCCAAAAAGATAAATAAGAGAAATCACTTAATATAATATCATAAACGTATTCCCACCAATTTTATTTTTCAATCCCATACTGTATAGATTTTCCATGCAAATACAGTACAATGTCCAACAATGAAGAATATTAAATTAACAACAATTTGTTAGACGTTGTTTATTTATAACTATAGCTATTGGCCAAAAGGAACATTCAGCACACAGTCTAAGATATTTTGATGTTTTGGCTGTTCGTGTGTCCATTGGTAAATTAATTTTTCACAGTTAAGTATCTTATTTTCACTCTAATTTTAATTTTATTTTCACTTAAATAATATTTGCTGTGTTTGAACAATAGCAACATTTGTTTTCTTTAATATGTTTCTTTTTGAAGTAATAGCTAGTTGCAAGTATACTTGTTGTATTTTAACGTGACAATATATCAAATTGTTTATTTTCATGTTACACCTACATACAATTTATCGTTTTAGTCTAATAGGTGCTTCTCCTTTCATGTGTTCATAGATTAAATTTTTTCCTTTCTTTATTAACTTTAACTTTTTATAACTTTCTTTTCTCATGTCATACGGTTTTGCAGTATTCATTCTTCATAAGTTCGTATAATGTATAATTTATCGTCACCTCAAATTTGAGGCAGTTGTCAGCTTATTATTTTTAATAAGTATGACTCTCTCTCTCTCTCTCTCTCTCTCTCTCTCTCTCTCTCTCTCTCTCTCTCTCTCTCTCTCTCTCTCTCTCTCTCTCTCTCTCTCTCTCTCTCTCTCTCTCTCTCTCTCTCTCTCTCTCTCTCTCTCTCTCTCTCTCTCTCTCTCTCTCTCTCTCTCTCTCTCTCTCTCTCTCTCTCTCTCTCTCTCTCTCTCTCTCTCTCTCTCTCTCTCTCTCTCTCTCTCTCTCTCTCTCTCTCTCTCTCTCTCTCTCTCTCTCTCTCTCTCTCTCTCTCTCTCTCTCTCTCTCTCTCTCTCTCTCTCTCTCTCTCTCTCTCTCTCTCTCTCTCTCTCTCTCTCTCTCTCTCTCTCTCTCTCTCCTCTCTCTCTCTCTCTCTCTCTCTCTCTCTCTCTCTCTCTCTCTCTCTCTCTCTCTCTCTCTCTCTCTCTCTCTCTCTCTCTCTCTCTCTCTCTCTCTCTCTCTCTCTCTCTCTCTCTCTCTCTCTCTCTCTCTCTCTCTCTCTCTCTCTCTCTCTCTCTCTCTCTCTCTCTCTCTCTCTCTCTCTCTCTCTCTCTCTCTCTCTCTCTCTCTCTCTCTCTCTCTCTCTCTCTCTCTCTCTCTCTCTCTCTCTCTCTCTCTCACAAACACTCTATCTATCTACAGTTTGTAATATAGTGAAGAATATAAATTCTTTCGTGTCGTTTTAATATTGACATTTTGGAAGGTTCATTGAATATTTGTTTTAACATATACAAAGATTTCTGAACAATTAAAAATTTTATAAAATATCTGTCATCTTTTCAATCTTCAAGTTTACTAATAAGTAAACTAAACGGTCTACATTTTTTTAAATGTTTAAAACAAGAGGCACGATTCCTAATTATATGTAATTGAAAACTATGTAAGATACGTTTTTTATGATTATTCAAATATAAAATATTTTAATTGTTCTCACTTTTATTATTATTGGTAGTTGAAAAGCACTATTTGCATTGGTAGAGAAGTGGGTAGTAAATTATTAAATGCATATTATTTCAATTATTGTAGTTGTGTTAAGGTGCCTAAAACCTGGCCTACATTAAAATATATATTACATTGAATACCTTCATATAAATAATACATGTAGAGTTATAAGACTTATTACAAGAACTATATTCCTACAATTCACTTTTCAACACAGTAACCTACTGAATATGGTGACATTATTGAATATCACATGCAATTAATAATTATGCTATTCGGAAAATTATTCTAATAAAATATAAACAGAAAATGTATGAAAGAAATGTCGTGTATAGTAATGATAAATACAAATTTGAGGACCGTTATATTGTCTATTTGAGATATCATTTTACCATGATAATGAGGTATTTCATTTTAAAAGTGATACCCAGTGGAAGGTAACGCACCAACGCTCAATGAACGGCCTAATGGTCTGTAACGCTCAAAGGACTGTAGATTGTGACTCACTCTTTAGTCCTACAGGATTTAGAGAGGTGATGACATTTTTGTTACCTGATATTACGGTAGGATTGTTTATTACTGTAAAATATACTACCAAACATAATTGATAAACAAGATAATGTTAATCAACTGGTTTTATTTTCTCCATAACATTATTTCGTACATGCATTTTGTCTAAATTTTAAAATACCGTAAATATTTTAAATATAGCAGGTTATTTAAACTCAAAATTACTAAAATTATTTATCCAAATTTTATATTAAATAGCTGCACTCCTTCTTCTCAAATATTTACCTGTAGCTGTACGATTAGCGTCTTCATAATTAATTGTAAATGGTTGTAATCTTACAGGACAGCATTTTAAATTAAATCACCTATTTAAAATTGTCTAACAGTATGTTATATTTAATTTATAACGAGTCTTTACATGATTAATGTATTAGATAGGCACTAATAGTAACATTTTATAACAAAAAAATATGTTCAGACGTGTGGATGTAATCTTTTGTTTACAATCAATACTACACGCAGACAAATACTCGTACAATGAGTCTCTGCTTACCGATTTTACAAACATGTAAATATTACTACCTCACTGCATTTTCAATCAAAAGAATCACTATGGAAGAGAAGCCAATTGTTATAATCAATATTTTCTTTAACATTGGACACTAATATAATTGTTTTTTAATGTACCTTTTAACACCATTCAGTACTACCAATTAGAGTTGTAATGTAATTAATTCCTCGTTAGTAGCAAATGTTATAAAACAAAATATATCAATATTATTAGAAAGAATACTTGTTAGTTTATTATGTATCTATTGAGAGCACGAAGTTGAAGGTTATATAACTGAATATATTTTACAATCAGTTGTGAGATATTTAGTTATGGCATATTTTTTTTTTATTTTTATTCCGTATGTTTTCTTTCTAAAGTCGTTACTTTTAAGGATTAAATCCAAACAACAATAAAGATTATTAAAAATAAACAGTTTTTGCAGTGGGTTATATAGTTAATCTATCCTTGTATCTAGTAAAGTGTTTAGTTTAGCTTAGTGCCTTTCACTAATCAGAATGTAATGAAAAGTAAACTTTATTCTAACTTTGTCAAACTGTTTGCATACGTAATAGGATTTCAATTAATAACTAAACATTGACTACGGACTTTTTTATTTTTGAGAATATGATCTAAAAAACTTTAATTAATCTACTTATTAAAACTACTAACGGTTATATAGTCATTTATTAAGAATATTTAAGTAGAAACAATATCATTTTATATTTAAATCTTATTTAAACCCCTTAAAATAATCGATTAAGCTAATTGCATTTACAGTAACATTTAATTGTTGTTGGTTCCATAATGTATTGCCTGCGGACCACTGTCTAATTATATTAGAGGTTTATATTACCTTAACTCCGTAAAGTGGCCCAAGACATCATCAGACGGCGACCGGTTTCGACTACTTCATGAAATCATTTTCAAGCCGAAATACATAAAATTTTGACTCTTGTGAGGTCATCATAAGTCTTGAAAAATACATTTTCTTTAATCAATCTGTATAAAAATATAACATTATAATATAGAGGTTATATTTTTATGCAGATTGATCAAAGACAATAAATTTTTCAAGACTTATGATGACCTCTCAAGAGTTAATATTTTATGTATTTCGGCTTGAAAATGATTACATTAAGTAGTCGAAACCAATCGCCATCTGACGACGTCTTGGGCCACTTGACGGAATTTAAGGTATTATAAACCTGTTATATAGTTATTGGTTCGTTTTCCATTTCCTGCTCACGAAACAGAAAAAGTGCTTTTCATTTGTAAATCCCAACGGTCTTATAATATAAGAAAAAGGAGTTTTTCAACTTTTAGTATATTTGTTTCTTTTCCATAAATATAACATACTAGCTGTACCCACCCGCTTCGCCGGTCATAATATTGAGTTTGATTTAGAACCTAATAGGTGAAAGAATTCGAGCATTTTTGCTTGTTCTACCAATATTAGATTTTTTAGGAGGCATGTCATAAAAAGTAAACTGTAAAACAAATAATTATTTATTTTTTATTTTCACGTCTCACCACATATTTTAATTACCGAGGAAAAAAGGTTAACACCAAATACAGATCACCCGATCAAGTAAAAGTAGTGTGTGCTACACTCTCAGGGTGAAATGTAGAACTACAATAAATCAAAACATATACAGTACTGTTATTGTAAGAACTTCAATCTGCTTATGGCATGTGAAACTACATTAAACCACACAGTCATAAGTTTTTTGTAAAAAATTCAGATTCTCCATTTGAATAACATGGGATCTTTAGGAGCCCGTGGAGCGGGACCCTGTGGACGAATCTGCATCAAACTTTACAGAAACCATCTCGGGAGTATACAGGACAACATCCTAAAGTTTCATGGCGATCGGTTGGATGGTTTGGCAGCGCATAAAATTCAAATATACAAACATCCTCTTTTATAAATATAGATTATTATTTTTATTGATATTTTTAACTTCTTTATTTTAATTTATCCTAAGCACGAATTCGAACACTACTTTAGTCGAAACAGTTCATTATTCAATTAAAACAATCATGGGATAAGCAACTAACGTATACGTGACGTTTGCGGGTTTTAAGTGCAAGAAACCTCCCACCATAAAACGTGAATCCTAAGTTCCTACTCAAATACAGCACAGATTTTGAACTCTTATAACAAATATGTGGTTAGGCTCTGATTAGATTAGATTAGAATAATGAAAGGAGTTTTTTAGTATACAATATTAAATGTTACGGCAAAAAAACCTATACATATTCAGCGTAAAATAAAAACACATTAAATGATAACAAAAGTTTCAACAGTATGCGTTTCAAATCTAATACTTAAAAAGATCTTTATAAAAACAAATTTTAATAAAAATTACCTGTCTGAATAATCTAGACGTCCAACATTACTTATATTTAATGTCAGTTAATCAAAAACTCAATACGCTAAATATTTGTAATAATAGGAAAACGTTACCGAAGAAAATAGTTTTACTTTGAAATGAAAATTAAATACACATAAAAATGAACAGGTTGATTTTTATTTGACAAGACTTACAGTCATACATTTTTACCAAGCTGAAAGACGAAGGCAGTGAACAGTATTTAAGTCCTAATACTGTAACATCCTCCATTACGTTGATAACCAACCAACCATTAAGTGTTCCTCGTTATTACAGTTTTGGAATTATTCAAAAGCAGATACTTACTTAATTAATTCACGTTTCAGTAGTTGTGGCCTGTGATTACTAAAAAACGTTGCCAAAAACTCTTTACTATAGTCTAAATTTACTGTGGACTTAGACTATATTAATTGTTGTGTGATATTACTAGTTTATACTGTTTTCCATGAAAATACATAGTTATATACAACTATAGTGTGTAAGTTTTTATTTAATTTTAAGTTTTTAAAAACAATTTCAGGCTGATACGTTTTTACACGAGTTAGGTCTGATCTTTAATAAAAGTAATAGTAGTTTTAGTTGCACCTCGACTGTTTGGACCTTACCTTGTGTACAGTCTATAACTGTGAATTGGGATGATTGTAAATAAAAACCTTAAAGAAGGCAAAACTAAATAATTCAATAATAATCTTGTAAGAATAATTTGTCTTAACATACTTACGAAGCAACAGTATATGCAAAAAAGTAAATATTAAAAATGTATGAAAGTTATATATGAACTCCATCGTAACGATGTTTAAATTAGTGATAGTATAATAGTTATTATGAGAACTAAAAGAACTAAAAATCACGAAACTAAAAAAAACTACCGTGTTTTATATAGTTTTTTGAGTTATAAACTAATCACAAATAAAAAATACTATTTTATGTTGATTTATTAAAAATTTTTATGGAATATTAACAATGCTAGTTTACTGTTTATGTGGTAGAACAATGGTGTAGGTTTAAGGTAATTCAAGCTAGTAACAGAGTCAGTGAGAGATTTGCTGATGATGTTAGTGAGAAAATTAATGGCCTAAGTGGAGAAACAAGGATGGGAAATTGGCAAAGTAAATTACACCCTTGTAACCCTGGGGATAAATTCCAAGGTAAATCTTTTCAGTAAAGAGGCTTGAGTTTATATTTCTAAGGAGGAAAATGTGTGTTTCCCTGTATTTAATAAAATCTTACCCTATGACTATGTAATTTATAGTAAAACTAGGGGACACCCCTGCACGCTTCGCGTGCAAACCCCGTCACTCGCTGCGCTTCTGTCACCTCGGTCATCGACTTCGACTGTTCACACCAAACAATAGTGGTTAAAATATATTAAGTCAAATCATAATATGCTTATTTTTTTCTAGTAGCTCACTTATTGCAATATGTTTACAGTCAACGTAACATAATGTTATTGCTAAAGTTATTTTATATCTTTCTCAGTACTATAAACATTATTATTTACATTCCAACAGCTGTTTTACGCGTAATTGTATAGAGAAAAATGTAAGTGTAATTAATTGTAAACTCGTGATGCAGCAATAGGAATAATGTCAAACATACAGAATGAAAATTTTTATTTAATTATAAAACAGCTGTTATTAGTTTAGTAAAATCAACCCAATTCTATCATTATGGAAATCAACCCAATGTTATCCTTATGAAACCATATTTTACAGATATTTACGGGAAGTGGAGGAATTAGTGGTGAGTGGGCTTTCTATTTTATATATAGATAGTATGAATATGATATAGTATTTTTATAAAAGAAGACCTATGGCAAAACAAAATTAAAATAATTTCAATTTATTACAAAAGATAAAACATTTCAAACTGTTGACATTTAATATTTTCAACTGAAATTTACTAAGTGGTCTGAATAGAATAGTTAGACTCTTATATGACGTGATGCAGAAGTTTATTATAACTTTTTCCACAGTTAAACTATAAATTTCAACAATTCAACGTGTCTTTAATAGTTCATTGAATAAGTTAAAAGGAAATAAAATGAACTCATCTATAACTTTATTATCTTTAATTTATGCGTGCATTCGAGTTTTGTAATAAATTAAATGTGGTTATGAGTAAATACGAGTATCTAAAAGCAAAAAATTTATTTTTAGCACTTCATATTACGTTAGTAATAATTGTCTTCTTCCAAACCCGTCGGGGACATTTCTGTGATCAGTGGTACGAATAATCACTTACTGATTACTTCTAAATACTTGTAAACTTATACTTGGAATAAAAGGAAACTATTTTAAGTTAAAATTTATTTTAGATTTAGAACTGTACGATAGCATAAAAGCCATTACATGTACATTAAATATGTCAAGAAACTGGACTCTAGTAAAGGTTAGCTGTGAACATGGACAACATCACTCTCCCTCCCTTCTACATTTTGCTCTTTTAGGTAAACAGATCGAATTTATCACCCAATACTTGCTGAAATGTAGCGTGGACAGTAGAGTGGAACAGTTTTTATGGACTAAATAAATTCCTTGATATGATACCTGTAATTATTGGAATGAACCTCAATTTTCAAATTTCGTTGTCAAAGTAAAAGTATATTAAAAAATTGACCCATTATTAAGATTATAGTTGCAAAAGTATATTGATAGAATTTATGTAAACTTAATGATATATTATGTTTACTTCCAAGGAAAAGTCAAGAAATAATTTATACATTTTATGAATTAGGGATAATAAACTTAACGTAGATATATCTTATAGCTCTTCAATGTTTTGGAGCAGTACTGATTTAATTGATTAATAAACATTAAATATGTTCAAGTTTGATATTTACAACGACCATTACATATATTTCTATTGATTACCTCTGTGAATTTTAACACACTGCCTTATTATATCAATTTAACACTCTATTTCAATCTAAAGATATGTATTTTAATGAAATTAAACTGTACTCTGTGAAATTGAAAATGAATTTAATAATTGCAATTTGTTACTTGGGTAACATAATTAAGTAATCCTAACTCACAGAAGTCTTTGTTTATGCAACATAAGTGCGTCTAATGTTGCATAAACTTACTATATGCTTACTATACTTACTTACTACTATACTATATGCTTACTATACCTACTTACTACTTACTTACTATGCTTACTATGCTTACTATACTTACTTACCATAAACTTGCATATGCTTACTATACTAAATTGTTCATTAAATTATATTTCACAGCTCATTAGTTTTAAAAAAAGTAAAAATTATAACTCGCTAAAGTATACACTGAGCTATATAAAAAGGACTGTAGGGAGTGTATATAAATAGAAGTCACCTCTCGTGGATATTCAGTGGGACGCAGGTGAGTACTTACTTTTCGAAAGTAGAACTAAGAGATCCCCAGTTACTGAACTACAGAAATGTTCGTATTTCAAGCTTTTCTCCAGACTTGTTGTATTTTCTCTAAAGGACATCCTATTTCATTTTAATCCTAAAAGTGGTAATATTTCAACCTAATACACCCCGTACAGTAATCTTTGAACTAAATTTTATTCTTGTGGTTTTACCATAATACCATTTCAACTATAAAATAATAAAAATCTCTTCATTTTGACAATCTTAAAAATACATTGTAATATTGACTCTAGGTATGTGGTATAAAAACAGTCTTCTGTTCATTTAAACAAAACAAATAACAAAGGAGTTAGTAAGTCAGTCCTGTGCGTATACAGAAGGTATGTAAGTTTATTTACAATTACTTACGGTTTCAGTTTAGTATAATATTGAAAAGCATGGGGTGTTTTGAAAGGAAGGTTCCTGACTTTCGAGTGTGTTGTATATGAATTGTGGTCACCATTAATAACAAAGGTGTTACGGATTGACATTAAATTATTCATTAATTGTCATTTAAATCCAAATTCTAGAGATAAGGGTGATGAGTATACTTGAGAGTATATTTGAGAGTGTAGCCATTATCAGTACTAAATTAGACTGTTCCTTATAAAGAAGTATTTATTGGTAGTCCCTGATAGTAAGCGCAACTATGGACCTACATATTTACGTGGAATCCAAACCACGTATTAAATTGACAGATATGACACTGAGTTCTCTCCCCTACACAACATCCGGACCCTGAGTACGACCAAACACGGTACTCCAGACTTCTTTATCGGTTGCTCTATCATTTGACAACGAGTGAGTCAAATGATAGAGTTAGACGGACCAAATGAACAACTCAATGGCTTTAATCTCCATAGCATTTTGTCTCCAAGTGCTGGGTTACAGTAGTACACCACTAGTGGGGACGTGTTGATGGTCCGAACTTGAAAAACATTTTAATATGAGATAATGTTATGTCATATGAATGAATCGTAAAACATTTTATGATATTAATACTCATTATAAAGCAAATCCTTGAAAACTATGATATACAATATTTTTATTTCGTATTTAAAGTGTCTTTCTTTTTGTAGTATGAAAGTAATTTAAACGAATTCTTTATTTAATAAATTGTATTCAATTTTAGTACTCTGTTTAAATATTTAAATAATAATTATTAAAACTAAACAACATTGATCTCTATAGTATAGCATTATTTGAATTGTAAACCACTATAACGTTATGATGGTTTCAATACCAATATTGAGAATTGTATATATGCAGTTTTTTTAAGTATATTAACAGTAACATATGTTTATAAAAGTCGTAGTATATTATAATTTTCTACTAAAACAATAGTTAAATGGCACTATTTTTAATATGAAAATAAAAGCTCCTCTTCAATGGCACACATTTTTATTTAAATTTAAGAGTGGAAGAGTTATAAGTGCAGAGATACTGTACACACGTAACAGATGAACACGAAGAAGTATAACATTGTTTGAACGAGCAACATTCATGCATTTGAAAAGTACATTTTACAATTAAATGAGCCAATACACTGGTGTTCTCCAGTGGGAATGTTCTTTCTCGTAAGTGTATTGGCTAGATGTTACGCTCTCTCTCACTATCTGCCACCTCTCTCTCTCTCTCTCTCTCTCTCTCTCTCTCTCTCTCTCTCTCTCTCTCTCTCTCTCTCTCTCTCTCTCTCTCTCTCTCTCTCTCTCTCATTCTCTCTCTTTCTCTCTTCCATACTAAACTCATTTAAGCTGCTTGTATCAAATCTTGACCTAATCTTTTGCTATGCTCTACTATCAACTGAGTGAACGTATTTTAATAATGTATAATGATTATAAATCTGTAACTACTCTTTTTATATATTTACTATATTGACTTGATATTTGTGAAGATAATGTCCTAATGATAGTTACAGGCATATGAGTGTAGATTTGTACAAAATAATAACGTCAGTTTAGATTAGGTTAACAATACAGACATACAATATATAAAAAAATACCATGATACATCACAATGTTATAATCGTGTGTTTTATATACATGTAAAAAACACAAATATAATTTGCTAATGATAACAGTTTTAAAAAAAATCAAGGTTTTGGACCATGAGCCTTTGCACAAATATTCTGTATTAGCGCTATAGCAACAATATGAAAGGATTTTAAAATATTTTATCTCAAAGAGGTTAAGTATGTAGATAGTAATTTTCCCGATATTTGTCAATCACAGACTTTCTTATGATACACTGTATAGAGAAGATAGCTTAGGAAGGCGTAGTTTTACACACGAAATGTTATAATCCAACAATATAAGCGTTCAGTTTTAAGAAAAATAACAAATTTACATAAACGATTTAATAAAAGTGTAGGGAGTGATCTGTCTGGCACTACAAGCACGCGGGAACATCCCCGTCTTTCATATATCTCCTCTGGTTATATGAAATGATCAGTCCAACTAAAATGTTTAAATCATGAATAAAAACCTTACAATGCTTGATGATACAGCAGTTTGAAGGCATGAGGCTAAATTCTAAATGAAATATATTAGTGCTGTTCTTAGGCAAGTTTGATTGTTATCATTCATTTTTAATGTTTAGTTTAAACACTTATATTTGGTTTAAATATTATCATACAAATTGGAACCCTAGTAGAACAAACTTGGTTTGAATTAAACGTACCTAAGTATTTATATATAGCAAAATATTATATTATACTGTGCCAGGACATAATTGTGCATTAGCACGAATTTTTTTATAATTATATGGCATATTACTTTTGCAAAATTATGGTATCAGCTAGTCAATGGTAATTTATTTTTGAATAAAAAATAATGTGACAACAATTGCTATTTACAATGATAAATAAAAACGTATGTATTTTTATACTCACTGAAACGAAAGAAATCTTAATACTTTTATAAACTCTATTATATACGTCTAATATCTTAATTAAATTGGAATCCCCGTAGGAAATACAATTCCTTTTACTAAGAAGGAACTAAGAAGCAAATTTGTTGAAAGTCTAACTCTCGTAATACTATTATGTCAATTGAATTACATATTTTCACAATGATAAATTTCTATTAGCCTGCAGACCATCTTTTTATTTCCTCAGTTTAATATTTATTCGTGTCTCATTTATTAAGTATCTTATTAAAAAAATATCTAGAACTTACTTCTTTGCTCGTGCTATTTATCATGTTTCTACAAAAATTTTATTATTTCATATACTAAAATAATATTTATGACATATTAAAATCCATAAAAATATATTTTTGTAATTTATCTAAATATAATTAGCGATTGTATCTAGTATTCAAAACATTGAAATCTCCACATACTTAATTTATTAATAATATTTGTATTTTATAAGTAAAATAAAATATTTTGGAGGCCACTACAACCTGGAAAGTGAAGGATGTGATGCAGAAACTTAACTTGTTAGTCATGTATATATTTTTTTATTTTTAACAGAAAATTATCGCTACATTTTTTTATTTTAAATTCTAAAAGACCTAGAATCATTGTTGGAATTAGCAGTCGAACAGGTATAGCATCCCTTATTTTGGTAGAGTAAAAATGTTTACATAAATAAGGTATTTAAAAATACTCCTCCCTTGTTAAACTAAACTTAGGTAATATAACTATATGTTGGTAACGTAATTAAGTGAACGATTATTTTATGTAGGTGTATTTACTTTTCAAAAGTATAGTATTTTTAGGTTCAACTTACAGTTTTTATGTGCGTAGCATAATTGTTGGTTTTCATTTTTTTACTATTAAGACATCATTTCAATTAAATATTAACCTTTAATTTTACTTAATATTCATCTTAAAGCTGTTTTAGCATACAGGTGGGGATGTAATTTGAATTGCAGAAGTAGCTAACATTCCTAATATAAATTAAAATACATTTAATGTTGTAAATAAGAATTTATACGTCAGATTTAATGTTACGTAAATATGTTTATTTGATGATATTTTTTCTATTGTTAGTTCATTATTATATTAATTGAGAGTGGTATTTAATGCATATACGTTTTGCCAGAAATAAATATTTGTATATTGTATAAAAGCATTTCGATTTTATGTACGTAAATGTACCTAAAATAGCTTACATTCTAAATTATATTACATTATCAATTCAATCTGTTCAAACAGAATCAAAGCATTAAAATTCGTATAAATGCATCTATTCCACTCGTCCTTGTAAGTAATTATTAAAGACAAATTTTAATAACTTTAACATTATTACAATACTTTAACACAATTTTGATTAAAGCTGTATTTAAAATAATGTGTAGGGGGGTGATTTACAAAATTGTGCTTCTGTACAGACCAGATTTACTTTAGACCCTACAGCAATTTTGTTTTACTAACTGTTATTTAAAATGAATATCATCTGATGCTTTAAAGATATAAAGTTTAATATCATGAACAGTCTAAATACTTGTATGTTGTGTTTCGTTCCAGATACCTTATATTAGAACGATTGCACTGTACCAAGATAAGTATATCCTCCATTATTACAGAACCATAATTTAAAGTAGAAGTGTTTCTTAACTAGCGTGTACATATAAAGAAGGGCACATACATTATGGTTTATTCATTGATTGAACTGACTTGACTTCAGAGCTTTCTTCCAACAAATGCTGGAACTACGATGAAGTTGAGAATTTTAGGGACCAATGACGAGACCGTATGAAGTAGGCCACGTCTTGCATTGTTGCCACGTTTCAATTATTTAATTTCAGCTGTTTTATAACCAGTCTCTTTTATATTGTGAATATGAGACTGTGTAAACATTATATTACGATAGTAGATTTCACATTATGTTTGCAATTGTTTGTAAACTGTTTTAGTGAAATTATTTATATATTGTTCTATTTTAATATTGTTTCCACCAATTGGAAATGCCTTTCATTGGAATTATTCTCAGCATGTAAGTATTTTTGTCGTACGTAAAATGCAGTACAATTGGCAACACCGCACGCCAGGGCTTCATTAGAATGCCAATAAGAGCGCTCGTCAGGTCAGCCCATTAAATAAAATAACTATAGCCTAGCTGAAGTAAGTGCTTCTCTCCAAACCCACTGCTTTGTGAATAGTTAGTGGTTTATAAAAGACTTAATTTCTTAAATGTATCTTTATTTTACGAGTTATATTGTAAAATTAAAAAAATTAAAAGCTGGATAAATATATGTTTCACAATATATATTTCATTAAGTAGTGTATTAATTATAGTTTAAATGAAAGCCTCGTGTGAATTTTGCTTCCCTATTTTAAAATTAAATAAATTTATACAATATTCACTCGGAAATACTTTATAATTATTTTATTTAAATCTATTTAAACATTTTAAAGCTATTTATTACTCAAATAATATTGGTATACAATTTTAAAAATATTGTTATGTCTAATACATTACAAGATTTATTGAGTTAATACATTTATATAAATTTAATAATATATGTATTTTCAATTCCACGACAAGTTTTTATCGGAATCTATTGGGTCAAAATCTCAGGAGTAAACGTAGACGTAAGTGAAACATGATCCCCCAACGACTACACCTGTGTCAAGACCTCACTTATGTCGTCATGTAACACGACGTTCTGTATTTATTATTCTATTTATTCAGAAGACAAAGTTTTCCTTGTTCTGCAATACAATTTAAATCGAGAATAGTTTTTAATAAATTGCTTTGCATTATTTTAGAATAATAAAGTTATAAATTGTAATTTAATATTTTTTTGATAAATATATTTAACTCACAGAAATAATAACCAACGTTTTAAATTTAAATTGGAAAGTACAGTTATATTGCTTTGAAAATAGGAGTTTCTTTTAGAAATACTTAGCAGGAATATTTTCATAACTTTTGTACATTTAAATGCGTAAAAAATTTCTTGTTTCGATCCTAAATACAAAAAAGAATTCACTTTCTAAATTCCTTTCAACTAAGAAGGTAAGCAAGTTCAAAGAAATCCATTTTTATAATTTTAGTATAATTTTTTGTTATGTTGTAATATATATATTTTTTGCACTTTCTTTTTTATTTTATCCATTCCAACACATAATTTGATATTAAAGATACTGCAATCTTACAAACACACAAACTATCAATTTGATGCAAAAAAAAGAAGAAAAACTACGTAGCTCACCAAATTGGCCTTCTGCGTGTGTTATAAGTCCCAAATCTCAGATCTAATGGTGACTGTCATATTTACTATCTATCTAAAGCAACTCTTAATTTATTTCAGAACAATTATTTGCACTCTTTCTTATTCCGATATCTATGAATGAACTATGCACTATTTTACTTTATAGAAGAATACATTTTGAATTGAATCAGTCTGAAGTTTCCAAAAATTAATGAGGGTTGTTAGATGGGTATAGGTTTAAGGAGTCTTGAAACAGAATCCGTGGAAAATTTTATAAAATGGGTTCATGATTAAATTACAAGCAATATTTATGTTAAAATGTACATATTTCATACAAAATTATTACAGATAAACCACTGGTAAAAATCATTTACTATACCTATTCTCTGATTGCATTACTATGTTGAAAACCTTTATAACTATTAGTGAAGTGAGGAAGTGAGGTAATAAACAATCCATAAACTAAACACACGTCATTTAATTATTCTACTATACAGGTAGATCATTTTAAGTAACGTATACTTATCAGTAGTTATTGTTCAACAATGCAGCCCGCAATAAAATGCAAATTCCCCAGGCCAATCTGAAATTGCACATGGAAAATATGAAAGTTCATACTCGATTTGTAATTCAAATTAAAATGTTTGTGATATGTTTAGTAATAAAAAGTTAACAACGGGACAGTAGTGATTGCTGAACATGTTATCTTTTCATGAATAAATTGTCAAAAACTCCCATATTAGGGAAACAAAGATAAGTAATTTTTTAAAATAATAACTTATATAATTTGAATATTGTTCTTCTAAGTGTTGTTATTTTAAATTGTCAAATAATATCGAATACAAACTTATAATGGAATTAAAAAATGTATTTTTATATAGTATAATTTTCTTTCAACCTTGTACTATTTTCAATTGAGAGTTTACCATTAAAACTTTCTCAGTTTTTTCAATGGTATCTTAAAGCAGATTGTTTATTAAAAACCCTTAAAATTTCGTACGTAAATAAATTACATTCCATTATTATCTTTTGATAAGAAGTACGTTTTTCACCTCATTATAGCCTTAGTATCACCAATACTACAATTATTATGGCCTGCTATCTATTTTTTATTGATTTATAAATTAAGATTGGATTAAAATATTATCGTGTTGATATGATACTGCATTTAACATAAATGTTACCTTCTACTTAAGGATATGATTAAAAATAAAAACTGCTGTTTAATTAAATGAAAGGAATTTATTAAGTGTTCAAAACGGTGTCTCACAAATTGTATAATAACAACTAATATATATGGATTTAATTGTAAGCTACAAGTTTTTATATGTGTACATTTGGCTTGTCCAACTTAGGCTATGAGACAATTTATTCTAAATTTGTAGATACAAACTCTCTGGATAGGGTATTGTGCTGGCTTGACTTGATTGACGGTTCAAGTAGGCTAATTGATTTTGAGTGAAATAAAATATAGAAAATTGGTCATTTGATTTAGAAAACAGTAAAATTTGTAGAAATAAAATATTTGAATTATAAATATATGAAAAAAGAATATATAATGTGAGCTGGAAGTAACGTTTTGATGATAGGTAGCTAGGTCCTGGATGATGAATTTTACTTTGTTCAGATCTCACCATATTTAAATAAATCTTCTCTCTTGATGTTTAATATTTATGATATTTCCGTTACTACTTATAGTTTTAATGTTTTTATAATCACACTTTGTTCAATTCACTGAAAATTTAATTAAATGTAAATAGTTTTGGCTGCCCTAAAAATTGAGAAGCTTCCACACCCAAGTCTTGAATAAGAAGGAAGAGAAAAGGCCACTGTCAATGCAACAATCACTTTAACAGTTGTTTGCCAATACATATAGTTTCTTAGGGTAAATATATAAAAATAGAAAAATTGAGGATTGTTATTATAAATAAATGTATAATTTGGCTTAAATAAGTGATTAAGTAATTTCCAATTTACATTAACTTAAGTTATGACTAGTTTATTAAAATATGCATATAGTATGATTTTTTTAAAATAAAAAACTATGATTACTTTAAGTAAATATATTTAATTTAATATATATGGTGACATGTTAGTGTGGGGATGGTATTAATATAAATCTAATAAGATTTTTTTAAGGTCAAAATTGAGTAAGAGAAGGATTTATTCATTATAAAATAGAAATTTGAACATTATTAAACACATGGTATATGAAGTTGAATAGAATTAAATTAATTATACATTGAAGGCTAAAGCTATAAACTGTATCGTTAAAACGTAACTAAAAAAAGATAATATGATTTTATAGTAAAACATTTTTGAAATAAACTTATAAAAAAATAAAATCACCTTTAAGAAATTACATTACCCTTTAAATGTCGTTTTTATGCAACAAAATTAATTATTTATTAATAGATCTTATCTGTCGGTACTGGATTTGTAGTCATGTAACTCAGCTACTTGGGGACAAGGTGTTGAGGTGATTGTAGGCGATATAATCTATGCTCGGACCTCTTAATATGGCGTCTACTAATTGGTTGCCATCGACGAGGACACTATTAGAGAAGTCTTGGGTATCCATGTTACATAACAGTCAAGGTTCAGATATTGTGTAGAGAATATAACTAAGTGTCAGTCTTGTCAGTTAGCTTAAAACCAGCAAACACTACGTTGATCGATTCCACGTTCAGCTGTAGGTCCCTTAGTTGTCCTGGCTATTGGGCTATTAATAGCCAACCTTAGTTAGTAACAATGACTACACCCGTTCATCAACACTCAATAGAATCATTAGCCCATTATATTCACACATATCCTGACGATTGGTGTCTTAATAATGAAAGTTTGCATTTGTTTATACGAAATATTATTGATATTTATAAATTCAGAGACATGTAAGATAATTTATATGTTTATTTTTCATTTATACGTTTGTAAGGATACTTATTAATTTTACTAGATTCGCTTCTTTTTTAACTATAATTTACATACTATAAAGTTTCAAAATTATATAAACACATAAAACAAATATCTATTTTAGCCTTTATTTACAAATGTTTAACTGTTCACATGGAAAGAGGTCACACACATGTAACTAGGACCAACACTTACAGAAATTGCTTTTACTGTGAAAAGGCATTTCCATTTGTGGTTATTGGCAAGGCTTTTAGGGCACTCAGTTTATTTTAATATCTTCTAATATAGTTTATAGAAGTAAAATATTATTACATAACTAATTTTTTTAAAGTTTAACTTTATGATTTATATTTTTATGTTTCTCTAAGTTGGTAATTCGGAACAAATAATTATTAACACTACAAACTTAAATGGAAAAAATTCAATGGTTATTACTGTAATCCAAATAAAATTTAAAGATTCAAGAATAACAATTATGTCAAATATTTATTAAAACATTAAATAAAATTAAACAAATAGTTCACAATCAAATTGTAATTTTTATTATTTTCATTTGAGATTAAAAGCTTTTCAAGATATAACTAAGTCTTGTTATATTTGAAAATTATGCCTAAAAAAGTTAGATCCAGACATACAATACATATTATACATAAAATTTATAATATACACATAATACATTGTCATTGTATGTTATGTTATCTTATAACATACAACTGTAACGTAACATTTATTTTCAATTATTTCTTACATCTCTTTGTAAAAGGCTTTATATGAACCCATTAAATTTAAAGTGGGTCAGACTATTAAAAAATGCGGGGTTAAGACAATCTCTATGATACTCCATCAACACAAATTTTAATTGATTAAATATCTTTAAATCGATTAAATGATACAAAATCTCCATAAATAAGTACATAAAGAGAATAACAATGAGATTTATATTTTTGTTTCTTGATTAAATTAGCTTTCCACATTAGAAAGCTGACATTAGGTAATTCAGCTCAGCATACGGCTCCCTGGAGTGTAGAAATGCAGAGGTGTTCATTTGCCTAAGTTGAAGTGAGATATCTCTCTCTGCTGTACACTTATAAGGTAAATTACTTGAAGCCCTATACCAAATAGAGTATACGTCATAATACACATTTCAAGTTACAATACATTTTTAATTACATTTATACAACATTCACAATACTCACTTGTATTAACATGTAGTTACTAGTAATGAGGTATGCCAACTAATAGTGCCTAACATAGTGCATTAACTTACTTAAAAATAATGTTTATTAAATTCATATATTTAAACAATAAATAGAAAAATTATAAAACCTAAAAGTAATCATAATAAAAACAAATTGCATATATAAAGTACGATTTTAATTTGGTTTTGTCGCTTCATGAATAAAAAACTGGGTCAAATTTATAAATTCCTTTAGCTGCCCGCCAAACTAAAACTTTTTTCTATTACCAAATATCCATAAAAGAGATATGAAAGTTGTTGTAGGACGTATTAAACACTCAATATACAATATGTTCTAGGCACTTTCTCCAGATAAACTCACAAAGATACTGTGTAGGTTAGGTTAGGTTAGGTTACAGGCAAGTACTTTCATTACAAATGAAGCTAATAACAACATGTTCTTGTAAATATATAAGTAGTTTAGGTAGTTATTGGCATAGAAAATGTAATTGGCGGGCAGCTAAAGGAATTCGAAAAAAAAATTGTAATGTCCATAGTGTTTTTACAAAGTCTAACAAGCTTATTACTATTTTGTAAAGTCTAAGTTTATTGAAATTTTATTGAATTTGAACTTATTTTTTTACTAAATATTATTGATTTTGAAAATAAGATATATAGAGAAATAGAGAAGAAAACAATTATGATGAGTGTAGGTGAAGGAGTGTAGTTATTGTTACTAACTGAGATTGACTGTTGCTTAGAAAGAGTCATGTATTAATAATTCCAAAGGCCGGGGCATCCAAGTAACTTACAAATATACGTTGAATCTGAATCACTTATATTTGTCTGATTTTCAACAAACTCACCAGTTTGATAGTCAGTTTTTACCATACACAACATAAAACTCTGTCTACTACCCATAACGGACACCCCAGATCTATCCAGTAGTGTCCACGTCGATGCCAATCATTGAGTTGACGGTGTGTCAGTATTAAGAGTACCTAATACAAAACATATCGTCTACAATTTGAACAAAACTGAATTCCAAAGTAGCTGGGTTACATCACTGCACCACTAGAACATTATCTATATGACATTAATTATTTATGTAATACGAGTATAAACACATGAAATAAAACATAAAATCCTACTAGCCCCTTCCTTTTACTTATTTATGTAAACTATGTAGGCCTTTATGTATAATGTCACGTAGTCCGTTTTTTTAAAGTCACAAATATCTCATTTATATCTAATTTTCCATTTTCTTTATTTTGAGATACTCTAAAATAAAACATTTTATAACCATCCTTTTCATGTAACAACAATAATATATATACATACAAGTATCTAATTAAATCATTCCTTATTTCAAGAATTCTCCAGATATTAATAATTTCATAAAATTCGTGAGCTCAGTGTTTTGTAGTTGTTATAGTGAACAAACTGATAGGTGTACTATATTATAAAATCAGTCTTGTAATAAATAAGAAGCTCTTAAGTTTTACAGAGAATATGCTTGTCCTGATATATGTTCTTTTAGATGTTATAAAAAATGTGATTTCAAAGTTTCTTATGAATTGCACTGTATTTTCTTTTTAATTATTTATAAACCTTATTTGACATAAATTTTAGTTATATTGAGGATATTATGTGAATAAATTATTCAAAGGAGGATTTTTAGAGTAATAAAAATATTTTGGATTTTCCGTTTATTCACTACCACAACCATAACATAGGTTAACTTAATATAATCTAACCATACTTAACACAACATAACTAAATCCAAAATAACCTAATCAAAACCTAACATAACCTAACCAAAGTAGAGGTAGTGAACTAACGGAAATATCCTAAATTTTTTTAATATAACAGCTATAAAAGTATATAAAAAGCGTATTTTGGTATTAGTATGGTTATAAATATATAATTATATGGTATTATACATATACAGCTTTGAACATAAAAATTATATATTTTTATATTATTTTCCAAGCATATCATAGTAAGAAATATTATTATTTTAATTGATATTACATAATTATTAGGAGTTTAACCAGAAGCAAATGTTTTTGACTATACTTTTTAAATATTACTTGAATTTTACGATCTCAAAAAATATGTTCAACTCTGTTTTAAAAAATATTCACATAAAAATGTTATATCGAGTCATAACAATAACACTTTTAAAATACTGTATAATGTACTTTATATTATCAAGCTAACATTTTAAAAGGCTGCGGCCGTATTACTGGAAATGGTTAAACATAAAATAAATACACAGTGGTTGTGCTTTTAAGGCAACATGTGAATATATAAATTCAAATGAGGTATTCATGATGTTATGACGAGTTATAAAACTATACTGCCACATAACAACACCGGAAACAGATCCAGCCTTAATATATAAACACAATCATCCCATACGGAATGCCAAAAATGTAAAAACTAAGCTGTTTGGTAACGTTTCAACAAACAAAACATAGTTAACATTTACATTTAATTAACCCTAAATTATTTTTCTTATCAGCATGAAAATTTACTTTCAAAGTGCTAGATTTAAAATAATGAAGTATCGTAATATTTTACTTTAAACAGCATAACACTAGTTTTGCATTACAGGAACTAAAAACACATAAATAATTAATACCAAAACCACAGATATTTGACAGAAAACCCAGGATCCAGCTGTTATATTTCGAAAATTTTCCTTAAAACTTAAATCACAGTAATCCCTTACAGAATGTCAAAATTGTAAAAACTAACCTATTTAATTAATGTCTTAAAAATGAAGGAGCCTATTGCAGACTGATTACGAATTCTAAAAATATCTGATACATAAATAATGAATCTCAATTACACCAAATAAACCAACATATTTTAGGTAGCGTTTCTTCCATTACACTAAACACAGTTTCATACGTCCCATAGGCTATAAGTCAAATATTTTCACAATTTACCCAATTAGTAATTAGTCTTATTGTTTGTATTACTCATTAGAAAAACACAGATCTTAAAGATATGGGTGAATGGGAGGGTCGAGTAGATGCTAATAGTGTAGATAAATGAGTGTAGTCATTACTAACTAATTTATACTGTTTATGAGACAGACCTAATTATTAATAGCCCAACAGCCAGGGTAGACAAGGGACCTACAGTTTTAGTAAATATTCAAACCACGTAATAATAGTCTGATTTTCAGCTAACTAACAAACCTGACTTTTACCCCTTCCTTACACAACATCTTTCAACATCAACATTAGTACCACTGTACGTGTAAGGGTGGGTGGATGGGTCACTACCACTGTACGTAAATCGGTGGGATCCATACATTCATTCAAAGGGATAAATAAGATCTGGAGTTCAAAGATAGACAAGACTACCACCCATCATGGACACCCCAGATTTCTCCAGTGGAATACACCTGAATGGCAACTATTGAGTGGATACCGTGTCAATATTAAGATAACTGATTCTAATCAATCCCAAAAATTTGAAAATTTTAAAACATTTCTTCAACGAGGATACCATTCATCCTTACAGACTAACAACCCTTACACAGGTAAATTAAATCACAAATTTTATTTATAAACAATCTTAAACATACCACACATCAGTAGAAACGAAACTCTTGAATTGATTGTCAAGCAATGGATTTTTACATTCTCAATATTAAAATACATTTAGTTCAAGTGGTAGTACCACTTATATGGTTGGCAGAGTATACGTACAATTTTCATATTTTATAAATAGTTGGACAGTTTAATATTTTTAGTGTTTTACTGCTAAACTCTAATTAAGGTTTATAGGTACATTTTATTGCTTGATCATTAAATTATACATCGCCTTAACTAATTAACATATTAGAAAATTACTTTTACCTTTTTTATTGTTACCGTAACTATTTTGAATACTGTTATTTTAACGAATTTGTTATTTAATTGGTCAAGTTATGTAGGAAAATTACTGTTTATTTAACTATGGCAGAAGTATGGCAATACAAAAATGTAAGAGTGAAACTAAATAACATTGGGAATTAACGGAAATCATTGTTTTATAAATTTAAAACTAAACATCAAACAAGGAACTAACAATATTATTATTTTTAGAGTTTTAATAAGTAAATGATATTGATTTGGTGAGTAAAAGACATTTACTTATAGACAATTTTATTATAGCGACCACTAATTTGTTTAAAACAAAGATTTTTTATGCATACACTATTATCATACGAGGGTGAATATTCCGTTGGTTTTTTCTGGATGTTTTAGATATAAAGCTAAACTGTAAGACGTACTGCAGGAATTCACAACAAACTTTGTTGTTTTATAATTAAACTAGACAGAGTATAATTCAATGTAATTAGAAGACTCAATATTAGTTAAACATCACAAAATAACAAACTAATGAGCAATAGAGAATTTTCATGCTATAGAAGTTTTAACAAACAAATTCCAAATTTATTCAGTTGACCACTTATTAAAAGTTTTAGAGCCATATGGTGCCATTATTATTAATTTTAGTTGTCCAACGTTTCAGTAACTTCAGTTCGTTTAAAAATCAAACGGAACCCACCTTACTTATCTTATATAATTATATTTAAATTATATGACAAGATTTTGTAGTTAAATATGTTTTTAAATGTTGTATTGGAAATAGTATTCATCGACCCTTGAAGCTAAAGGTATACTATTACAAATGTAATACCAACAATATTTTCCTGTAATAAGGTATTATTTTGCCTAAGACAAAGTCACAAACTCAATTTTTATATAGTAAATCAAGAAGTTTTAATTTCATGAAAACTCTATTGTGCTTGAACGTGATATATAGTATAACAATCTTTAGTCAAAAAATACTTGTCCAACAATTGACGATTTTCTATTTTTAATTTATTTAATTATATATATATTACAAACCCGCCCACTCATACACGTACAGTGATATTACCCACCCACCCACCCATACACGTACAGTGGTATTTACCCACACACCCAACCATACACGTTCAGTGGTATTGACAAACCCACCTACCCATACACGTACAGTGGTATTCACCCACCCGCCTACCCATATATGTACATTGTTATCGACCCACCCACCCAGCCATATACTTACATTGTTATTGACCCACCCACCCATCCATACGCGTAAATTTTTATTGACCCACCCATACATGTACATTGTTATTGACCCACCCGCCCATCCATATACGTACATTGTTATTGACCCACACACCCATCCATACATGTACATTGTTATTTACCCACCCGCCCACCCATATACGTACATTGTTAATGACCCACCCCCCCATCCATACACATAGATTGTTATTGACCCACCCACCCACCCATCCATAAACATACATTGTTATTGACCAACCCACCCACCCATATATTGCTATTGACCCACCCACCCACCTATCCATACACATACATTGCTATTGGCCCACCCAACCACCCATCCATACACATACATTGCTATTGACCCACCCAACCACCCATACCCGTACATTGTTATTTTCCTGTTCCGAAGTTAATTAACATTAGACATTTTTAAAAAGACAATCAAAATCATATTTTTTTGAAATTGTAAAATAATTTAATTTTCTTAGTACACAAGAAAAGCAGAGTATTTTTTTTATTTAATTACCATTCAAGTTTAATTTTGTTATCATCAAGTACTGTGTCTAAATTACGTTTCTTTTTTAGTTAAGTTTTATCAAAATATTTGTAGTAGAACGTTTTACTTCTTTTAACCTTTGTGCTTTTGGTCGTTAGACTATCCTGAGATATAATATTGTAATTAATAAATTTTTATTCATGCACAATTCTAGAGTAACAAAAAACATATAAAATATTGTTAAGTTATTTTGTTTATTAAGGACTTTGTGTAATGTATCATGCGGGTAATTAAGAGAAAATAATAATCTGACGTAGGTTTTACCTAAAATGAAAAATAATTTCGTACGAATAAGAAATTATTGCTATTCCTGCAGGACAACCATAAATAGAGATAAACACCAAATATATTGCTTGCCGGAGTATAAAGGCCACGCGTATTTGTCTTTGTACAGTCGTGACATTAACGGATATTTACGGGTGTGTGTCTGGTGACTCTATTCTAGTACATCGTCTTTTATAAGTACTAACAATATCAACATTCTTTTATAAGGACATAACATCTACACAATAATATGATAATAAAATGGCAAAAATAGTTGTCATTTTTATAGATACCAAACTACTATAAAGAACACAATCATCTAAGTCTACTTTATTGAGTTATGTGTCATGTTGAATTTTTTTGCAAATATTATTTAAGTAATCTATACTGAATGGCAAATAAACAAATATATTTTTCCAAAATAATAATAAAATATAGGCCTATCACATAACATATATCATTTAACCTTAAAATAGCTAAATCACATAAAAAAATTAACAACCTGAATGTATATATAAATAGATCTACCATTTAGTTTTGAAATATTTATAGTAATTTAAAATAAATTGTAAATATGTAAGCATATTTATAGGATGAGTGTTAATATGGCAATCGTATGGTTTGTTGTCAGCTACCATTTGTTAATTATAAAGCTGTGATGTATATTTGGATAAATATCCAACAGTCATGATTATATAAAATGTAAAGTAATCTCCTGTCACGAAGCTAATTCCAATCCATCGAGCCATCTAACAACTACCTCACTGATTCTGTGTATGCTGACCAATCCTTCCATAAAAAAGCGCAGGGGTCATTCTGTAACTATGTGATCCATTGTTTGGATTTACTCCAAGCAATCACATGATTGATCTACTGTCAATCTGGTAGCTGTATTGTCATGACTTTGTGATCTCCAAGCTATCACAAATATTGCAATTTAAAAGATATTATGTAAAGAAAATATAGTTCTTTTAATACAAGGACAATAGTCTTTATAATATTTAGCTGCATTATTTCCTGATTAGATCAATATGATTTAGGGAATATTTTAGTAAATCCTATGTTATCTCTCAATAGTGTAAATCAACTAAATCGTTTATCAATTAAACATTATAAATTTGTTAGAAACGAAATTTACTGATATTTAAGAATATTTGTAAAATATTCTTCAAATTCATAAAATAAATAATTAAAAACATTATAATGGTATACAGTACATACAATTATAATAGTATTATTTTATTAGATATATACCCAGGTTACTTTAAACGTAGTTACTAGCTTAAATGTACTTAAAAAAAATAAATATACAAATAAATAGACGGCTGAAGCTTGTAGAAGTTGGCATTTGTGATTTAAAAACAATTAAGAAACAACACTACAAAACACTCATTTTAACAAGAAATTACCATGAAAAATAGAGGATCCGTTTAGTAGAATTCGGAAAAAAGTAAAAAATCAAGACGAGAAAACATTGAAAACGTTCAAGGTCACTTACCCTCATAACTAGGGAATAATATAAAATAATAATCAGAACAATAACTGACTTATTAGTTGGAATTATACTGTGTATAGTAATTTACCTGTTATACTAACAGTCGACAAAGATATATTGACAGCCTGTAAACCGGTTACGACCAGTTTCAACCTGCCATAGACATTTACTTTACGGCCATTTCCTTTCATGGAGGACAGTAAAACAGCGACTCACTGCGTGACTTTAATAAAGTAAGAGTTACGGCTGGGGTTGGTTAAAGAATGTAAGATTAATGTTGGGAATATATTCCAGTTAGAACCGTGAACAGGCATATTCACATTTAAGCTTCTCAATAAATATGCTAAGGTCCTGTCAACCGTAAATTTAAAACTGAAGTATGATAGTATTGTATTTTAGTTATATTTTAAATGTTACTTTATTACAAATATAATATCTCTTATATTCACAACTTTGAAAAATAAAGTGAAAATATTATAATAACTTTTCCGAAGTTATATATGTTAAGAGCAGTATAAGAGAGGAAAACTAACGGATAAACCAACGTTTATGTATAAAGTTTATTTTTGTAATAAATTACACTCTTGAAGTAAATGCTTGTGTTGGTAATATACAATTATTTAATGACAAATTAACTAAGATAGTATAGTCTTAAATTTGTCTTTTTAATCCTGAAAATTAGTATAGTTATTATATTTAGGAATTTTTCTCCAGTTGATAAGTTAAATAATGTTTGTTGAAATGCAACATCAATGTTTAGTTAAATATGAAACAGTAAAGATAAAGTCATACACTTTGGGTGACTATATTAATTTTGAATATAATTAGTTAAATTAAAAAAACACATAAATAATTCATTAAAAATAAAAATGCAAAAATTGTTTATTTTTCACTAAGCTATTAGTATAACATTCTTATTTTAAATTATTAAACGAAAGTATTTTTATCTTTAACTTATAAAACTAACTTAAAGAATAATTTATAAAAATAGGCCATATTTTTTTTAGTTAACTGTTACATAACTAGCTATTAAACTAATGAATTTATATTTATTTTAACTGTATATTAGAATTTTTTTATTTAATTTTCATTGTGAAAATAAAACCATATTTGCTAGTAAAACATGAAATATTTTTAAAATTATAATTTAAATAATGCTTTTATCAATGTAAATTTATAAATTTCAATACTATACGAGTATTGATTATTCAATAAAAAAGTTGGAAACTTATTTACGATGTTAAACTCCCTTATTTTCGCTTCATATTTTCATTCAAAAAAAGGTAATTTACATGATAATTTATCAAAAATGTATAAGCACGTAAGCCAATACTAACATAGAATGGAAAAATATTATCAATAATTTAGGATTACACAAAACACTATATTATTTAGTCCTAAGAAGTGATTATTTTGAGTAATAACCTAAAGTACTCGTGAATTTAGAAATGATGACAGGTAAATTAGAATTCTTTGTTATGATAATTTACGTAAAGTTACAGATCGAGTATATAAAAGTTTAACAACTTAATGAATTGTAAGTTAACGTTGTTATATAGGTCTGTTAGAAAATCACAGTGTGTTAGAAAATATATGTACAATGTTGAAGCTTGCTATATTTATACGAAAAAAGTGATATGAATTATCAATGTGTTTATTAATTAGCGACAGCGCTGAAAATACGTTTTTGCTAACTGTATTTCCGATTTAATTTAACTGACATCAAAATCATTGCAAATATTATAGGTAACAAATATTAAAATACTAAATAATTGTATTAATAAAACTAATCTATGTTAGTTTGTGTTAGTAAAACTTTTGAACAAAACCTCACATTGTTATGGAACTGCATTTCCATCTTTAGTTTATAGAAGTTTATAGATGTTGGTTGTACTATTTAGGTCCTGCATAGCTACCTCACAAACTCTCTGAAGGCTATGTAACTACTATTAAAAATTATAAAGCAGCACATATTTTTGTACAGTTTATTATTTATTATTAAACCTATGATTCTGGTTATAGCATTAGCAATATTGCTGACTCTATAACCTAAAAATAAAAATAGTTTGTGATTATATAAGTATATTTATGTTTAGTATTCTATTCCAAAGAATGTGGACTCTTGCCGCAGACACGTGCACGCGAACAAAAGTTATAGTTCAAATTAGGTCATTTAAACATTGAAAAATACATAACAGTTGTTAACATTCTAAAGTAGCTTTGGAGAATTAAAAAACAGGCATGTAATTCATTTACCTCTTTGTTTTTAAAAATTAAATATAAAAAACTAGGCATTATAATAATTTAAATGTTTTTAAGTATTTTTTGTTGTTGCTGTATGTACTGCTATGTTGTATGATTCTAGTACTATTTATTATCACAAATCTAATTTTGTATTTACAAATAGTATATTACTTATTATCTTGTAATTGGATGAAGGAGTTCATTTTACGAAATATAAAAAAATGGACAAATGCATGACAATGCAACATATTGTATATTTACTTTATACAGGGCGTTCAGTAAAACTGTTTCAATAATTTGGGACGTCATTGTACATATAATTCATATGAAGGTATGTAATCAAACATTTAGTTTTCCGTCTAACTGTCTTTATGCGTTTTTAAATATGTGTACATACTTTAAAAGGATAGTGCGTTTTTAAATATGTTTATACTTTAAACAGCTGATTTTATGCCAATCTGCTATTTCATATGAACAGCTGTTTATTTATTCTATTAATATTATGTTTGGTTTCCATTCCAATTCAGGAGTTCTTACAGAAACCGGTTGGCCTGAGTTACCTTTTCTTTGGTGATTAAAGCTTCCTGCTTCTGCAAGTCTTTGATGGATCTTTGAGGAAGTTGTATGACAAGGTATAACATGATTTTTTAAACGTTCCTGCGACAGTCTTCTCGCTTGAGTACTACTACAATGAGCCATGCCATACATCAAATGCATGTCTGCCATTTCTGAGTTGGCCAAATAACGTAATGTATGTTGTACATTTCATTATCTGCCATTAGTTGATAATAAAAGGAAACTATGAAAATTATAAAAAAGAACTAAGTCATAAGAAAATAAATTACAAATACTAACTTATTAAAACTAACAATAAAATAAAACAACTTTATAGAAATACTCACAAAAAACGTGTACACGACAGTGTTCTTTTTGTTACTAATGAATAATGCCAACAATAGAAACCAAACCTAATAGTAATAACATAAATAAACAGCTGTTCATATGAAATAGCAGATTGACATGAAATCAGTTGTTCAAATTATACACATATTTAAAACCACATTAGCCTTTGGTTAGTGTTGTAAAACATTGTTTTATGTTTTGCAACAAAACTCAGCTGTTTTTATCTGTTTTTGTTGAAGCAAACACAAGGAATATTACAATAAGATTTATTAAAAAACATTATTCTCACATTTTGTTTGTAAAATTAGTCAGTTTTAGATATTTCGGTTAGAACAAATTTAACGTCCACCATTTTGAAACAGGTGAAGATTTTTTTATATTAAAAAACCAAATAGAACTACTCTAGCGTAGTACAATCATGCAGTTTCACAATTGTACCTCCAGTGGACTCAAAGTTATAAAATTTTATGTATAAAACCCATAAAGGAAGATAGAAGGAAAATTATTATAGGTTTTAGGACATATGAAGTTTTATGTTCATTTTTATGTGTATAATAACATCCAAAATTATTGAAACATTTTTACTGAACACTCGTATATTTTTATTATGAGTGACTATTAAAATACAAACAGAAAGTTGCATCTAAAAAGCAAGTCTTTTGAGGATTTGTTTTATAGTCTTAGAGTGGTTATTTAAAGATGAATTAATGTTTATCATTTATGACATCATTCATAATTAAAAAAATTGCCTTATATATAAACTCTTAATATGAGTTTTGCATATTTTATATTTATTTTTGTGGATATTTTGTAGGCTTAAATGTATTGGTTTTCTTCAGTTTAAAGTTTTAATTACTTATATTTTCAATTCCGAAACAATTTTTTTACCTTTAGTTTCGTATGGATCTGTTTGAATAACATTTATAAACATTACTAATTATTTACTAAATAAATACTTAATAATATTAAGTATTAACTATATTATAGTATAATTCTTAAAAAAAGTTGTACAAAAAGTACTAAGTGGTAGTTTATGTTTATTTGACTTATACAGGTTTATTTTGTATACTTTGTAAATTTATCTGGCTTATCTTATCATATATTTATAGATCAAAAGTTAGTTACTTTATTATGCAAACGTAGCAATAAAGCTTGGTCTTAAACTTTTGTTGGAAAGGAGTTTATAATTGCATTACCTTTACTCTTAGATAAAGTTCTGGTTTTCCGTATATATTTTCAGTATTTGCAACTCTAAAGCCATCTTTGATTATATTATTAATACATTAATATTTTGTAAACCACTTATATTTACTTATAAATAATATTAATAAAAATAAAAAGATTTATAACAATGTATATATTTTATATATTATTGCAATCGTTTTAGGTACGGAAAGCCGAAATAATTTTTAATAATTATTTTGTACTAGTTTACGTCATTGGCAGTTTTTTATAGTTTAAAATAAAACAAATATTCTTCGGATATGAGCACCCAAATATTATGACGTACCAATAAGCTCATGATGATGTATAAACAAATTGCTTTCTTTAATATCAGAAGTTCATTGAACGTTTTGGGTAATAACAAACTATACTTATGTACTTACATTCAGTTGATATTCGTATAAACAGTCACAGGAATATGTAGGGACTACGACAGTCATAAATGTATATATGACATTGTAAAAGTTAAGTTTCGCTGTAAGCTACAATACATCAAAATTACAATGAAAAGTATTTACGAAACATGCTTTTATATAGCACATAACAGTTCTTTACAAGTCAAAGTTTTTACGTTTCACAGCGTTAACGTATCATGGTTTTAAATGCAGAAAAACAATCTACTAACTACAACTACAAACTATTTTTAATATTGTAAATCTTATTATTATATGGTATTATTATATACATAAAATATATTATATTATATATATAAAAATTTATATTTTTAATATAAGTCTGCCTAGCTTATATAAAAAATTTAACAGCAATTAAAAAAAAAAAAAAAAAAAAAAAAAAAAAAAAAAAAAAAAAAAAAACAGTCAAAACGTACTATAAGAGTTCTAACCAATTTTCACAATATTGTTAACTAATACATATTACCTCTATTAATACGAAGTCAATGACATTTTTAAGCAAAGTACAGATTAAAAAAATATTTTTAAACAACAAAGCCACCCATCCAAGGAACAGCCACGACTCACGCCACAGTAAATACTCTCAGTTTAAAGCCACATACAGGATAATACCTGTAAGGTATCTGGTACATCTGATCATGCAATTAGTATAAATTTCACATAGTATATTTATGTGAATTTTTTTTAATAATGAAAAACTGGTAACCTACATGAAACACACCTGGAGGGTTTCACACCAATTATTATTTTAATATATCCAAAAGAGAGATCTCCCCCACCCTTTATTATGATTAGTTAACGTTTCAAAACTATTGGATTATGTAATTACATGTATAAATCTATTAATAACGATGGGTATTTTGTAATAATTGTTTAATTACAAATGCAGATGTTAATATGTGTTTTTATACACAACTAAAAAAGCTCAAAGAAGTACTTAAGGCAAAGTTACTGAAGGCTTAGTGCTATAAAGGTTACAAAGGGTGAATTGCCCTTGTTTGGAGGTATTTGTTAAAGGACTTATATGTAAGTAGGCTTTGTTACTCTCAGGCCAGCTTTCCGTTTGTAATTATTATAACAAAGAGATTCGTTATGGAATACACATTATAATTGTAGCTTACCTCGATTTATTTAGGCAGTTAATTTTCTAGGATATTACTCTAAAAAACACATTGCTTATGCTAAAACAAGAAATCGGAAGACTAACCGATAAATTACTATAAAAATCTATTACTCATAATTTCTTATATAGATTCAAGAAAATCTTTGTTATAAAAGTTTACATTTCTTGAAAATAAAATATTTTTTTTTTAAAGTATACTTTTAGTGGGGAACCATCTAAATAATGCAAATTTGAAATGGAGAGTTGATCATTCAAAGTGTTATTCCATATATACACTATGTGGTGGGTAGGTAAGTACCACTGTACGTGATGGGCAGGTGGGTGGGTCACTACCAATGTACGTTTATCGGTGGGTGGATTGATCACTACCACTCTACGTGTATGGGTTGGCAGGTTATTCACTACTATAGCACATATATTGGTGGGGTTATAATACTAATCCTGTTATGAAATCTTAAATGGGGGATGAAGTTGTTCGCGTCCACAGCAAATCTTTAAAGCTGTACATATCCCCTGGGTAGTTCTAAACGAAAAACAAACCTGGTAGCTAGATCGTCACAATTTTGTGATCTCCCAGATACAGCAGCTACCACCCAAAATAAAAAAGAGCCTTCTGAGGACCAAACTAATTTCAAAATAATAGGGCTGTTTTAAATGTAGTCCATTTTATAGTGTAATAACTTTTGGACTTTTTGTCCAACTATTAAACTAAGCTTTTACATAATATTAAGTTTAAAAAAAATATACATATATATAGAAAATATTAATGTTAGCTGACAAAAAACCATACATTATATATATATATATATATATATATATATATATATATATGTATGTACCCGTGGTAAACTTGGGTTATACTTTTGATTATTTTAGGTAGCACCCGTAGTCATATATATATATATATATATACGTTGTGAAAATATGTATCGTCTCTGAAAGTTCACATTTTAAACTTGTATATTGGTTATGTCACTTGCATTTTCCATGCTTAGTGTCTTTTGACTTTCAAAAAACATTTGTTTAGAACATGTTAACTTTTTCTAAACCACAAAACGTATTAAACACGAATAAAGTAAAACTGTTGATTATATTTTATTGAATAAATTAAATATAAATAATAATAAGTTGTACAATGTGAGAGTTCCAAATAATTATTTTAATTTTATCACCTAACAAAATGTTAACCTTTCAGTTTCAAAATAAATAAAACCCTTCTTATGTAAATAATTTAAATGCATATTTTGGTGATTGACTTGGATTTAAATTTACAATGAACTGGTTATATATATTAGGGTATACATTATTTTATTTACAACATGGTCTTAAAAGTCTAAAAGAGGCTGAAATATAATTAGCATAAAACAAATATTGAAGTAATAGAGGTTATGAAATAGAAACACTACAACAGCACCAACTGAAACTAGTTTTAATCAAATTAAAAAAAAGAAATAAATAAATAAAATAAAAATATAGTGTGGTGATTGTAAAGTATAAAAAATACAACATAGAAAATCAATTACGATCTATTAATGTGTTGTTATTATTTAAGAAGATTATTTAAGAATAGTATTTAATATGTTGTTATTAAATAATATTCTATTATGCGTAGATGAAATTAACTCTTAAACAGTTTTGAAACCCTCATAAATTAAAATAAAGTTACGTTAATTATGTAACCATTTTAGAAATTGCCTATTATTTGAGAAAACTAGCTGTAGTTTAATTAAGTATATTTTCCATTATCAGTTCAAAGATTATGATTAGATGAATTTAGTTACTGTAAGAGAGAACTATCAAAGTAGGAATTACTGCGTAACTTTTATATTTTGACAGATAATTTATGAATAGTAAAATAAACAAAGAAAAAATAAATTGATAAAGATACTTTGGTAAACTTTAAAAATGCCATGTGGAGCAAGGATCTTATCTTGTAAAGAAAACTTTACTTCTAATGCTAGCTAAACTTTAGTTCCTCTCATCACTGAGGAAATGTCCGCGTTATTCTTCCACCTGATAACCTGATCGTGTGATCCTTCTTTCTTATGGCCACAGTGGTAGACGTTATAAATATATTACAAATAATATACCTCTTGATACATGTGTACTTATAAATATTACGTTAACCCTAGAGTATTTAGGAGTAAAACCCTGTCATCGCATGACAAACTGGAGAAATAACTACTCGATATACATTAGAGCACTTTTGTATACGACCTCTGTTTCCATATTTTCTGTGCCCTTGGTGAGACAGTGGTTTGCCAACATTCGTATTAATAAGCGAATTTATATCGAATAGATTAAGAAGGCTGCTAATTTACTATTTTAACTTATAGATGTACATTAATCCTCATACAAAATAAAATAATAACGCTAACATTATGGCTTATAAGTTATAGCATGTATTAGATTATATAATTCGTTAAACATATTAAAACTATATTGATAATTATGTTCTTATCTTACTTTGAAAAAAAAAAAAACATTAATTACGTAAATAATATGTATAACTTTAACGTAATTTTTTTTATTTTAACTAAACTTTAACGAATATTGCAAAATTACTTTGGTCCACATAAGGGTTGTTTTAATTTTGTTTGATAGCTGCCATAGCTGAACGAGCACAGTTTCACCATGTTTGACCTCACTTCTGAGAAAAAAAACTATTGGAAATGAGTGTCAGCAGTTATGAGACTGAAACATTGAAAACTAGGTATTGTATAATGGATAGCTTACCCTGGATATCTTAAGACCTTTATTTTAACTCCAAACCTCCTACTTCTCTGGATAAAATCATTTGGCCTGTTTCAGTCTACTAAAGACCATTGCAACTTTAGTGATAGTCCTCAGGATGTATACAGTCAGGTTTTCCGGTATGTATATTGTCTGAACGATCATTATGTTTATGTTGATCATACGTTCTTAGTGTGGTTGCTTCTTCGAGGAAAGAAGATGACTTTCTTCTTCTTTTTTTTTTTTTTTTTTTTTTTCCAGGAGGTTCTATCGATGAGGATATCATATGAAGCGGGAATGCGTGAAACGCAGTTTTTGTCTTTAAGGGGTACCGTAACCAAATCAGAATACGATGCCTAACTGATCCTGAAAAAAGTAGCTTAGTATCAATGGGGTTCAAGGCATCCAGGCACGAAGTTATCCGAGAGGGATCAAGCCAAAATCCTAGTGGCCCGTATGAGGGATGGTGGGCATGGTTTCTCTCGAATATTTGGGATGAGTCCTACTCTTTGTGCATACATGCATGTTCCTTAATGAAAAAGCTTTCCAAATAATAGTAAATATTTAACTATACATTTAACAATCTCTAGTGCACAACATGAAAATGGAAATGTTATCAACAAATATATTTTTTATTTCAATATAAGAGTAAAAATCTATTATTGCCAAATTCTGTATAACCAGAAGAGAGACATATTCATAAAATTGAACTGTTTTATAAGAGTCTATTATTTTTGGCTCTAATGTAGCATTTTTAAATGTATATTTAGTTCTTAGTCTTATGTGTTACCTTATATTGGTCAAAGTAAAGAATTTCAATAAATTCTGAAAAACTACATTTCAATATTTTATTTCGATAGTTCTTAGTTACAATATTAAATGGGTATAGCTGCATATCCTTTTAACAGGTAATGGAAAGTCAACCTCATTTAACTAAGAGACTGTTTGCTCAACTAACGATCAATTTCGATATTGATAATATAAATAAAGTATCTTTCTTTTAATTTAAGATAGATTTTTGTGATTTTTATGAGCGTTATCTTTTATTGAGTACATTATTATTAATTTTCTATGTCGTGTTCTGGATACTTTACAATCACAACCCTTGAACTTTTGTAATTCATTTAATAGAGGAGTAAAACTATTTTCTTACCAAGTTTTCTATAAAATTAATAGCACTGAATATACCATTACAGAAGCACTCACAACAGATAGTAGAACTTCATTATAATTATATATGTTCCGTCTACTTCGACTTGACTTGAGACAACCAAATTTATAAGCTTGTGTCGTCTATGTAATGAGATTAGATCTATGTTTGCTTCAGACTGTCATTGCAAGTTTCCTTCCCTTATCACTAGAATAATTTCAAGTTAATACAGCTTTATCTATGCGTATTAAATTAAATATATCGTAGTAGAATCTTGAAATTATTTAACAATACTGTTAGTTTATTTTTAAGAGAAGTTTGAACATGCTACAACAAAAAGTTATAACAATTTGTTTCTTGATAAAATATTTTTTCTTTTTAATTGATTTTTTTACCGAATACAATTTTAATGTAGCCATTTGTATTCACAGTATTTTATTTGTTTTGTAAAAGCAGTATTTGAAATAAAGTTGGTTTCTACAATTTATTAAAATATGAATAATCGTAGCATATATATACATATATAAAATTATATAATGTTATGAAACAATTTGTTGATGTCATATCTATAAAGATTTAATAAGGCAGAGTTCTTATAACGTACTATGATATACATTACCAAACCTAACCCTTATAACCTATAAGTCAGTATATCTTCTAAACTTAATCAAACCCAAGCCAACCTAACCTAACCTTTATGTAGCCTAATCCTGATAGATAATAAGTCAGTATACCTTCTAAACTTAATCAAACCCAAGCCAACCTAACCTAACCTTTATGTAGCCTAATCCTGATAGATAATAAGTCAGTAAACCTTCCAAACTTACTCCAGCCCATCTTATTCTTACTTTCCCTGAGATTCTTACATATGAGACGCCGACACAACGTTGTTGGTATATTAAGGCGAATATGAATGATTATATGAGTGTAGGATGAGTCTAGTCTGGTTACTAACTGAGTTCAACTGTTCCTAAGAAAGGGCAATTTATTAATAACCCAACAGCCAGGGCAACTAAGGGACCTACAACTTTACGTGGAATCCGAACCACGTAGTGCTGGTCTGATTTAAAGCTAATTGACAAGCCTGATACTCAGTTATCTCCCCTACACAACATCCGTATAATGATTACCACCCAACATGGACACCCCATACTTCTCTATTAGAGTCTACGCCGATAGCTCCATCGAGCGGACGCCGTGTCGGTATTAAGAGGACCGAGCATCCAACCTATTGCCTACAATCTCCCAAACAAGAAGCTGGGTAACAACACTGCGCCACCAGTGCCGATTTAACGTAAGCCAACTTAACGTCACTTAACCTAATCATATATAACCTAATGGAACCTGACCTAAACTAACCCAACCTAACCAAACCTAACGCAAATTAACTCAATCTATGAGATAGACCGCCCATTCAGGAATGGAATCTAAAATTAAGCCTTCCCTTTATAAGCATGAATATAGTTGCAGACTTAAAAATTTTTATTGTCGATGTATATTTTTGGTTTCATATACCTACGCGAAATTTATTTATTTTATTAAACTACCATAACTCCTTAAGCACTCAATATTGTGTCTCACCAATTATGTTTCTAATCAAATATTACAATGGATCTCAACATTGTTATGTTGTAGTATGGATAGAAATATTTTACCTACTGATATGCTGCACGAGCATTCGTAGTTAAAAGTTTCAAAAGAATATTAAACTGCGTACACCTCCTGTTTGTACAGAGATTGGACATTAAAAAAAAAAAAAAAAAAAAAAAAAATATGCTGACATTAATATGTTTCAGAGGAATAATCCTGAGAAGACAATCTGAAACGTAGATTTACTCTCAAAATATTCTCATTTACGAGACTGCTACACTGTTTTATGCGTATTTTATTAAAGTAACCACAACTTCACATATAATACGATCCACGTATCTGATAACCAGCTAATTGAAAAGCATCAAACTCAATTCTCTTCTCTACACAACATCTTTACACTGACTACCACCCAACACGGACTCCCAAGACCATTAGTAGTGTCCGAGGCAATAGGAACCATTTAGGTGATGCCATGATCTGCTCGTACAGTTAAAAAATGGAGAGATAATTGTGTGGTTTGTTAAAGCCAAAACTAAAAATTCACTATGCAAAAATTTATCCTTGGATTGTACATAAATAATTTATAGAATCTATGAATTCAAACCAACGATTAAGGTAGACTTCGTAATAGAAGGTATGAATATCTGTAGAAGATAACTTATGAACTAAAAAGAGTTTGCTACTGTAAGAGCCTTATGGAAATGTTTGAGATAGACATTATATAATGATTTTTTACAATAATCTTCACATAATGTAACCAACAAAATAATGTTTAAAATAAAATAAATAAAAATGTAGACATCTATAAAAGTTATAATCAGAAATATGCGTGTTATGATATGAGTTTACTCATGGTATTATATTTGTTCAAATCAGAACAACGAAAAACTAACGTATGATTTTAATAAATATTATTTGTTTAAAATAATTCATAGTGAACATTCTAAAATGCTTTCATTAAATAGACATTTAAACCATTTCTGCTAAACGATCCAATTCACTCCGCCAAACCACGTTCAACGCTGGCTTACCCCAGATGTAATTTATAAGTCAGTTAAAAGTAAAGGGTAAAATATTGCAGACAGTTAAACTTAATGTTCAGTTCCGGTTCAAGAGATTGTTGTAAATTTCGTCGTATTTCTCGTCTTATAATTGTTTTAATGAGTATGAATTTACTTAAGTAGAATTTTCAGCCACATTATTTGTACACTTGATACTGATTACCATCACTAAAACACAATCATTAAAATTCACCGGCTGATATTTAGAGGAGATAAACCTTATACGAGGAAAAAATCACTTTAAATTACTAAAAACCCAATATAATTCCTTTTTCAAACGGAAAATGACTATATAAATAAGGACTATATTGACTATATAAATCAACAAAAAATAACTGAAATCACAATTACTTTTATACGATTAAAATCAATTTTAAAATATGTGAAGAAGGAAAAGTTTTTGTATGTTAACTACTACAAAGAAAATATAAATATAAATAAAAAATACATGTGAAATAAATAAAAAAATTATGAATAAATTATTTAAAACATATATATATATTTAAAACTAAATAACATTTTCTGAAGGTTTAATATGCCTACATGAGATTTTAATTAAATTAATTTACAATTCAAAAACATACTGCACCTCGTTCTCAATAATTTATCATTAAATTAATGTTTACCCGTAAACATGGTGTGATTGAAAAAAAACCGCAGTTTCAATTTATGAATATAAATAATATAATGTTAGGATACAGAAGATATGTGACTTTCGTAAGCTAACGATTTCACAATAACAACTACTTTAGATAAACTGTGTTTTATAACTTAGTTATGGTGTAGCTCTTCTCTTACTTTAAATTTCATTTTATGTACAAAAATACTTTTACGTGGTTTACGTAATTCCGTTATACTAACTTATTACTATAATGTTGTTTATGAACATGAAATAAACACTTTTAGAAGGTACGAACACACAATCAAACATTTATTTTACAAACGAAAAAGTATATTTTCATATTACCAACTCCATAAAAATTTCTACTGTTATAAACTGTACAAAATAATTAATTAGTGAAATTTAAAAAGTTAAAAATTAATTTAAGGATTATTTTTTATGAAATCGTTTTACCAACATTGCTTTAGTTTTCAGTCTTAGATTTTGTAAATAATTCCTAATAAAATACTATACTAATGGTTTTTGATCCTGACACTTTAAAGCAATGCGTAAAAATACGTTTTAAATTTTTCTATTACAATATTCGAACAAATGAAATCAATTCAGTTCCCGATGAAAAAAATAAAAAGTAAACGAAGCAGATATTAACATGTCTTGCTATATGACTGCATAACACAACCTGTATTTGTTTAAAAGAAACACAATCTATAAAAACATTTATTTTACATAGGTTTTTTGGGACTTCTTATGCGATTTTGTTGATGAATCCTTAAATGCATTAAATGCTACATCAGCCATGTGTTGTGTTCAACTAATAGGGGTCCTGTTGGGTGCAGTGTTACTACAGTGACCCCATTGTAAACACTCGTGTAATTAGTTGTCACTGTTACTAAAACAACCCTTAATTATTATCCAGCTAACATTCTTTTAGTAGCTACTATTTAAAATAATGGATCTGATAAATTTATTAATAAAAGTAAATAAAAATTGTAATCGGATATTTATTATTGCAGGAACAAACAATTATACAATTAAAATGTAGTAGGAATCATTAGAAATAAATTAAATTTTCTTTCAATTATTTTATATTTTTAAGTAAGGAGCTTTATGAATCCGTACAGGTTTGATTAACTATAATTCCTATAACATATTCATAAAATACTACATATTTTCAGACAAACTAACATCTTTGTATTAATATGAAAATAAGAAATAGGATTTTCCTAGTATGTTAATTCTTGAAGGTACCATGTTTGGCAATGTTTATACAACTGATTTGTGTGTTCACAGACCCTAATTATGATCTAATGAACCATTTCACACATTAATGAATGATAACTTAGTATATTTAAAATGAGAAATGGTCTTGACAGGAAAGTATGGATCAATATCAGATTGATAAACTATTATATTTTATTCACTCTTTTGTTATCTAAAATATTATCAATACGTACAAATTTTGTACATAGACTTTCACCAGCATATTGTTAATCATGTTTTGAAAAATGAAGAATATACAATAGAAAAGTGTAATTATGAATATTCCTTTTATAATGTATTGTTTAAAATTTTTCCTATTTCAATAATATCTTACGAACGTGTTTACGCAACCTTTAAACTATTTTATAAAAATGCATATTTTCCTTTAGATAACCTTAAAACTGTTTTTATTAATGTCGATTTTATTACAGTTATATATTAGAACGATTAGATTTAAATTCAGTAATATCCTTTGAAAATTATTGTTCTTTATGAGTAGACTCACAATTAAATTTATTTGAACTGTTATTTATATTTTTCGTATTGAATCATCGTACAAATTTTGTAAATTTAACAATACAAGTAAGTTAATTAATGTGTTAGTATGAACATTAGTACTAAAATACTATTTAATCCTCTTCATCAACCACCCACCTACCTAAACACGTACACATGTTTCGACCCACAATTTCCTCTACATGTACAGTGGTACCCACCCATTCTCCCCATACGCATACAGGTATATTTTTATCAAAGGATTTTATTTGGATGAAATGCTTTTTAATATTTTATAACGGCTATATTAGTTTATAAAAATATATTGTTTCATAACATTGGTTTGCCAATATATATATACCGTCAACGATTCTAGTGATGCTTAGTAATTGTTGATTACTATAGTTTCGACCTCATTGGGTCATTATCAAATCATACAAGACGTCTTGTATGAGATGATTCTTGAAGTGAGATTGTGAAACTGACGTCTTGTATGATTTGATAATGACCCAATGAGGTCGAAACTATAGTAATCAACAATTACTAAGCATCACTAGAATCGTTGACAGTATTGGGTAAGTAACCCTAGTTAAATTAGTTAAGAATTGTTATAACGTTTTACTTAAAAAAAATGATTTTTATATGTCTTTATACTAGTACATTAATGGATGCCTACATATTAGTTTATAAGCTCTATAATAGTAGATAATAGGTATCTTATAAAATACAAGTAAGCCTTCCAAAATTGAAAATATCTCTCGTTTTATGAAAGTAATTTATTTTAATGTAATACTGCAGGGGACCAGCGATGTGAACACGATCAGTGATACAGTGCTAATAGTATTAACTAAAATTAATTATCAAGAGAACGTTTCTGTGTTGATGTTTGCATTATAAAAAAAGTGTTAAATACAAAAGTAATGGCCTGATTGAAAACTGTCCTGTTAACCATGACTCTTGTAGTTCATTGGCTGCTAAACGTTACAGTAACTCTGTAAGGGATCAGTGATTTTGGGGATGTGAAAACAATCAGTATTTAATGGCTGGCCTTGTTTTTTCGCAGACTACTGAATGACGAGGTGGATTGCCCTGACATTCTAAATTTAATTACCTTAAAGGTTCATTCTTCTACTCGTTCAGCTGCTATTTGTACAAGGCAGTATTACTGGACGAATTATGCAGCTAACAGCATCATGGACGTCTCCAGAGAGTAGGCAACAAAGTGGACGTCTTCAGAGAGGGCGAGACAACTTACAGATGTAGTGTCTTTGTTCTTACGAAGTGCCCCTGTACTTTAGGTGGCCACTTAGTCTACCCCTATAAATATTTGATTTGATATTAGTGTCTAGTTTGTATTTTTATTATGCTGTTATTTGTTGTAGGTCATTCAAATATATAAATTGACGATGTCCTTTGGAAATAAATAAATCAGTAATACAGTGCAATATAGTTTGATCGAGCAGCCATTAGCAAGGGCAAATTGTAACATTCTTTCGTTTCCATTTTAAATATTTTTGATTACAGTAGAGATAACCTGATTGAAAACTGTTCTGTAAACCACGACTCTTGTAGTTCATTGGCTGCTAAACATTATATTAACTTTGTATGGTATCAGTGATACAGTGAGTTGTAATGTAAACGAGCAACTGTTAGCTAGGACACACTGCAGGGTGATGTTATTGGCTCTGTAAATAGTGTTGATTGCTGCAGAGATAGCCTGATTGCAAATTGATGATAGGAAAATACTATTGGACAAATTATAGGAATTTTTTTTAAGCAGTTTTTGGTAACTGCTGTATCAAAAATAAAATAACTTAGAAGCACAGTATTCTAATCCTTTTAGAGTTGAATTATTGTCTAGTACATTCTGTTGTGTTGTCTTCATAAATTTTAAAAAATAACAAATTTAAGCACGTGGGTAATCTACTTTTGAAAAAATGCAAAAATATTTGAAAAATTTATAAAATTCATTTTGCCTTAGTCATCAGAGATTTTGTAGCCCGTTTAGGTGAAAAAACTGTAACATTTGTGTTTGTTCAGTTAAGACAGTCTTCTTGAAAAACAGTTAAGACAAAGGCCATTCGTTTTTTATTCCAGTTTCCTGGCCCATATGTGGGGACTAATCACAACAAAGCATTATAATTTATGTTCTTTGGACATAAAAATTAGATAATTTAATACTATTACTTTACATATGGAATTCATAAACTATGATTGGTGCCCTTTTGGAACGTATCAATCATATCGCTAATATAAATAAATATTTACATAGATTTCACACAGTACTCTATACAAGTTGAGGAAGTACACGAAATATAATTCACAGGATATATTATGGACAGAGTTTCTCATTAGGTTGATATATCAGATTTTGGTTAGATGGAAATTGTCCAATACTTTGGAGCAACCAGTAATAATCAATCATCCGGTGAGTTTAGATTTTATTGTTATGTGTAGAGTATTGCATAATGTAATGACAAGTTATATTGAGATTAGGTTCAAGATTAATTTAAACGATGAAAAACCCTTCATCAAGGGAACACTTGACATGTTGGTCTACATAAAAAACGTTAAAAGTTTGAGTGTTTTTATGTCAATATATATATATATATATATATATATATATATATATATATATATATATATATATATATATATATATATATATAAACCTAATTTTTCTATTCTGTTCAACTCTTTGATCATATTTTTCATTAGCAAAGTTAAATTACGGTTAAATATTTATTCAATATTGTACATATATCTTAGGAAATAACTATATGTAAGTAAATCTGGCTTGTTAAATGATCAAACAGGTATATCGATCGACATGCCATCGCATACTGCACGGCTAGGTATTGGAGGATGTCACAGGAAGTCTTTGATGTCAACGGTGTGGAATTCACTTTACTGCTTTTAGGGAGTATGTGGGTAGAATATTGCTAAAAAGTATAGTTTGTAAAATGTATACCTCAGTGTTTGAAAGTAAAAATGAAAATTTAGTGTTTGAACCACTGTTATTTCAGATAGGCTTTTTACTATATTAATGAGTTTATAATATAAATGTATCATTTCAAATCAAACTATATCATGTTTTAAGAACAATATAATAAAAAACACTTTAAGATAATGTGTTTCCTTTCTAAATTAAGTAAAACCTTGTGTCGTACTTTGATTGTGGTAAAATCGGCTGATCTCAAATAATCAAACTTAGTTTTGTTTTAAATATGATTCATAATTACAATGAATAAATTTTAGATTATGATACGAAAGTACAACTCTCTTTATTCTATACAATTTAGGGTTTAATACCTGGCAAACCCGATCGAATGTGATTATTGAGCTTTTCACAAGGCTTCGCTTATAAGCCACACAGTTTTATTTTATATTCTTATTTGTATTGAGACTATAGTTTGCCATTTGGCTATTTCATAGGTTCATATTCAAAATGGATATTTTTTTACGTAGTAAAATATAATTAATGACGGTTCATATATTTATCTATTCACTGGAAAATTTTAAAACTATTCCTAGTTGGATTTATTGTCACTAAATATACTTTAATAAATCATGAAATTTAATATAGTTAGCCACTGATTAATGAAATTTTCAGTTAGCCACTGAGCCACTACAATTGCCGGCGTGGTGGCTCAGTGGCTAAGGCTTCGGACCGCGGAGGGCAAGGTCCAAGGTTCGAATCCCTACTGAGCCAAGGGTCGGTACTTCACTCCTTGAATAAATTTCACGCACAGGTATGTAGGCCCATGTGAACTAGCTATTGAAGTTTTAAAAAAATTATAAAAAAATTAAAAAATATCTAATCAGAGTTTAATTCTAGAATATTAACAAATGGCTCATTATATAGGTAGCTAGGAAGTATTTTGAATATATACTAAAGTCTTATATATTAGGTTAGGATAGATTAGGTTAAACTATACCTAATCTATTGACCTAATCTATAGATTAGGTCAATACCACTGTACGTGTATGGGTGGGCGGGTGGGTCAGATATGACTCACCCGACCAACTATACACATACAATGGTATTATATTGTGTTGGAGTAGCTTGGATGATGTTATGTGAAGTTCAGTTGGGTTGAGTTATGGTTGGTTATTTTGGGTTAAATAAAATGTGGTTATGTTGGTTTAGGTTAGGTCAGGTTTCGTTATAGGAAACGATACCAAATTTGCAACGTTATATAAAAATTACCACAGTGCATTATTACCCTAATTTGAGATGGTAAATATCACATATCCAACTTATTTTTATCCAGTAAGGTGTGTCATCTATCTAATTACTAGGTTGTTTTGATGTTATCAGTAGTTGGCTTTATTATTGCTAAACATATTTTAATAATGAATATAATTGAATACAAATTGCAATATATATGTATGAACTTAAAGTATTAACAAATATTCTACTATACTAGTAACTAGAAACAAATGTAAAAGGATCAATATAATAATGTTTTATGTGTTTTAAGAAACGAAGTCACTATCGGAACTAGCTGAGCACCACTGAGGGGGGGGGGGGCTACGCCCTCAAACCAACTTCTCCACATTCCCAATTTGATTAGGGGCTATTAGTATTGTGGTAAGGTACAATTGGGTTTCACAAAGAATATTCAGACAAAGAAAGCACCACTTAAATTTTTCCAGCGCCTTTTACTTACCCCCACTACCAAATATGTTTTACCTATTTACAACGGAGTGATATACAGTCGTATAACAATTCCAATAAAATAGACTTTCGGTGTTGTGTTTTTAAACTGAACTAAATACTTAAAATGTAATATAATTTTATTCTTTGCTTATTTATTATAATATTTATGTATAGACTGGTTAATACAGTATTTATTACTAAAATAGAGAATAATTCAAATTATGGCAATTAAAAAAAATATTAACGCCAACGTTTTTATTTATATCAATCCTTCTTTTTATTTGTAGTTTATTTTATACCTCGCAAACAAAGTTTTCTCTATATTTCTTTTAATATAATTTCAAAAATTAATTGTATACAAGTTATGTTGAGTATAAGAATTTCAATACTATCTATAATTTAGTTTGTAACACTTTAACTTTAGAGTTTAAAATTACCTTGAATAACTCATTTTAATAATATTGATCTACACGTTTTTAATACTAAATCCTACGTTTAAATTCATCACCACTTACTACTTGACATTTCGATACTAATACTATTGTTAAACTCAGGACTGACCTATTTCCCTTCACTGTTCACTTTGTCTGTTGTGTCGCTTGAGTACACATTGTATGGCACTACATCGACAGTTGATTGACATCGTCTGACTTGCAAACAGCCAATTGAACGACATATAGGAATCCTGTAAATAGTTGACTTCACAAGGCTTTTTCGCAAGGGTGCCTTTAATAGCGTATATTAATTTCCATCCTACTAATTGGCAACATTTGTAATACCTCTTAACTACATATTATGAGAAAGTCAATCATGTGAAATAGGCGTAATATTTTTGAAGTTAAAATTTTTGATGTGATAATCAACCCAGTAATAATTAAGAAGAGTAAACATGTACCTTTAATAGGTTTGTACAAATGTTTGAAGTTATATTTATCAAAGTAGAATGAATAAAAATTTGGTAATGGGAAAAATAAATTTCTGATCAATACATCAGTTCTGCATTAATTGTATGTGAATTAGGTAAACATAAAAATAGAACTATTTTGTTTATATTAAAAAAAACTATTGATAGTTATTAATTAAAATGTATCTTTTTAAAAGTTATAACTGTATTTATGATAAATCATTAAGTTTTAAATTTTAAGGTGATAATTATTATTGCGATACTGATAAGTATTTGTAACACTAATACATTTTACAAAAAAAAGAACAAAATACGTAAATAGCTTGCTATTTATCACCTTTTATATTATTATAAAATGTTTAATAAGGAACATTTGAAAACAATTTTAATTTGCAGTATACGGATATAGAGTTGTAATATTACAAATTAGTTATTTTGGAAAAAATTGACGTATTTATAATATTATTTAAACGCTATTGATAAGATTTGTTATGATTACAAGGCTAAAATAAAGTGTATTCTATTAAATAAAGTATTTACTTTTGTATTTTCATCACCTCACTGAGATATATTAAATAATTAGCACATAGATTACTATTTGTTCAAAAATAAGTCTAACTCTGATAAATATTTCATTTTACCGAAGCTAATCTATGAATGTTACTCTATTATTGCAGTTTTCTGTACATATTGTTTCTTGTTTTATGTTTATTTATAAATTATTGAGATTTTATTCATAGAAATCCTTTCATAAGAAGGAATAAGATTCTCAGACGTTTATCATTATAATAAATTGTTCGAAAATGTCCGTTTTTTGTTCTGCATAATCACATATTTAAGTAACAGGTAAATGAAATGAAAAATGACTTTATTGTTCACACAAATGGCGAGGTTAGGACTAAAAAGTCCCCTCTTACACGTAACAATGTAAGTGGTACAGCAAATGTTAACAATAAGGATCTACAACCTAAAATAATAATATGGAATAAGGTAATTTAAAGACAAACGTCCGAATTACATTACGATATTTTGTTTAGCAATTTATTACATATTATATTTAATTTTTTAATTAGCATATTACGTGTTGGTAAAAATTCAGTACAAGTAAACATCACACAACACAAATTTATTACAATATAAGATCAAAATGTACAAATATATTACAATACAAGCACTAAATGCTCATTCTTTTGTGAATCCCTCTGGTCTGAGGAAGGTGAGCGTGGTTCACTGAAATCGATCACCATAATATTCGTGCATTTTGTGCTTGTATTGTAATATATCTGTACATTTTGTGCTTATATTGTAATAAATTTGTATTGTGTGACGTTTACTTGTACTGTATTTTATATTTATATTACATGTGGTTTTTATAACGTAATATATTTTTTTAATAAATAAAATAAAAAGAAATAAGTATAAATGTGTTAGGTTTTAGACAACAAAATAATTATTTGTTACATTACTATACAAATTACATGTCATAAAAGATAAAGATTTGACCTAAATAATCATAATAATATCTACAAAACTTAAAAAACGTAACTAAATATGTAATTTTTATTTTTAAAAATATTTATCTCAATTAAATCAAGAGTAAAATTAAAATAAAGTGAATAAGTATGAGTTTACTGTGTCATTTATGGGATAGTTTATTATAGTTAGTTTTGTTCTGGTTATTTATAACCAACCAATTAAGGGGTTTCGATTGAAAAAAGAATAAAAAAAGCATTTGCGTTAGTATTTTTAAGGTTAATTTTTACTCAATGCCCTCAATGTAAAGTTGGAGATAATTGGTAAAGTTTGTTTGCAAGTTTGCATATTTGCTTCAGCCAAACTGGTCTGGAATTGTTGAATGAGTTCATTTCAAATCTGTATGTTACCTTTTAGATGTTCGCAAGGTTTACTATGCAATAATTCAGACATTTATTTTTTTTTAATTTTATCTATAAAGTGATTTTAAGTGCAATATATATATATATATAATGAAACGTGTATGAAATATTGACTTGTATCATATATAAGCCAATTTTTAAATTTATTATGACTCTAATAGATGAGTTTTCAATTAATTGATTTATTTATGAAATCCGATAAGGTGACGGAATAATTTACTATTTTATTCATAGAGACGTACATTCTGTGTAGGTTTCAATTTTTTTTAAATAAAACAGTTGTGTATAACCATTGATTTTATAAACACACAGATAGATTTTTCACTCATAATAAATTTTTTTCTCCAGAGTCATCAGCTGTTTTTGGCATAAATTGTGGAGCACTAGGATAGGCCTTTGTAAATATAATGCAGTTTTAACCAGCTTTATTCTCAAAAGCAAATTAGACGGGCTTAAGACTTCGAATTGTATGCTTCTTCTGGATGAAATTAACTAGACAATACATTTTCAGGTATGAAAATAACAAAATTAATTGTCCTACAGAATATAAAATGTGTAATATCCTAACAATAGCTCAAAATCTAATGGGGACATAATCTATACATATTTATGATATTTTTATGCTCGAAAACATAGTAGATAGTACTAAGTTGAGATAACTTAAGTTGAACCCTGACAGAATAATATCTACTATTGAAGTATATTGTTTAAGTTATATCTCAGCAAGCATTTTGGGTACTTCATTTTCTCTTTTTACAATAGTAAAATAATTATAAAATTTAAATAATACTATACACGAGTAACTATAGCCAGACAGCCATTTTCTTTCATATGTTTTTGCGTAAAACATTCATTACTGCTGGAGTTTAAAAGGAACTTACGGGAAAACTTCATCTAAATATAATTATTTATCTGAACGCTTTATATATTGTCTTTAAATATATTTATATCTTTATTAATAAGTCTATATTTTAATTAATATAAGTAAGTTGTAGCATTGATTTTATACACAAATAGGTTATTCATCCAATGTTAACTTTTGAGTCTCAAAATATCAGCTGTTTTGTTGTCTATTGTGTAGTCACATGTAAATGTAATGTAGTTTAAACTAGCTGTGGTTATGAGCCTCACTAACTAACAAAATTACTGCCAGAAGTATTCCTATTAGATGATTTATCTATGTAGGTTTATATAATCAATGGTTGTATTAAACGGTTTAATTAACGTAACGGTTTCAAAATATGAAAGTAATAACCATTTAACTGCTAAGACTACTTTTAATGTAGTTTAAATAATATCTTACTCTTAAAACAAGAGAGAAAACAGATACTAGTTTAGCTGATAACTTAACCCTGATGATAATTAATAAAACACATTTTATGTTTACGAATACATTAAGAATAGGCTAATCTTACTAAATAACGTATAATGTAATGATTTTCTACAAATAAAGCTATATTCGTTTTCAATAAACATTTGTTTGAAAAAAATAATAAATAAAGTAAAACCAACATAATTTATACTTACGATGATTTCCAAACGTATTTCTTTTTGATAGCGTGACACTAAAATATCATCGTAACTTTATCAAGTGCTTTGGTAAAGTTGGAGTTGTTCTTCCACAATAAAGTTAAGAATTGCTACTTGTATATTTTGAATTTTAATGAAAAAAGTTGTTTCAACTACTAACTGCAAATTTCCAAAGGTAGTTTCTTTGCTTCAAGAATTATTATAAATCTAATTACTATGGATCATAATATATCCACAATAACAAATTAGGATGATGTTTTTACAATACTCGTACGAATTAAACGAATCTAATAATATATCTAGACATGTAAATATCTAAAACCTGTTTTGTTCTGTTAATTGAAGATTTTCATTTTATTGGGTCCTTTATTGAAAGTTCTATTTACTATCTTTCATAACAATTCTTTTTGTGTAAAACAAGTGATTGCATTGAAAAGTAATAAATTATTATATTGTTTTCCATTAACTGTTAACTTTATTCATACGTTTGCAAACACTTGCAATGATTTGAGTATAGTAAAACTAGTTATACTAATTTAAAACAATGCATGAAAATAGGAAAACAATAAATAAATCAACCATCCTCATTTGCAAATAAATAATACAATAACAACTATTGTATATGAACTGACATAATAAAATACATGGAAACAAATAAACCAGTAAAACAAAAAATAACATTCATTTTACATTTGATTTATTATGGGGAAGACACTTTATATTTTTAAATTAACTATAGTTAATATTATCATGTGGAAAAATATTATTTTAAATAAGGTGCTATTTTATATAACAAAACACTCGAAAGCTATCTTAAGTTCTTCAAGAACATAGAAAACTAATCATTTTAATGAACCTTATTTCATTCCTGTTCTAAACTAGATGTCATCAAAATGACGTAATACCTTATCGAGTTACGTAAGTAGCATTCAGTGCTGAGGACAATGGACACCATTGCTGAGGTATTAGGGCAGTCCGGCAGTTATCTAACATAGTTGGCAATTAACATGGTCATACAACAATGCTGGCATACATATCCGCTATGTTGTTTGGGAGGACCAGCCCTTGTACTATGTTTGAATGAGGCAGAAATGCACATATAGTATGTTTGAATGAGGTAGAAATGCACGTATAGTATGTTCAAATGAGGCAGAAATGCACGTATAGTATGTTTGAATGAGGCGGAAATGCACGTATATATGTTTGAATGAGACAGAATTGCACGTATAGTATGTTTGAATGAGGTAGTAATGCACGTATAGTATGTTCAAATGTGGCAGAAATGCACGTATAGTATGTTTGAATGAGCCGGAAATGCACGTATATTATGTTTGAATGAGGCAGAAATGCACGTATAGTATGTTTGAATGAGGTAGAAATGCACGTATAGTATGTTCAAATGAGGCGGAATTGCACGTATATATGTTTGAATGAGGCAGAAATGCACTTATAGTATGTTTGAATGAGGTAGAAATGCACGTATAGTATGTTCAAATGAGGCAGAAATGCACGTATTGAGACCCATCCCCCCCACCAAAGCTGGAAAGCGTGCCAACCGGGGGATGGCTCAAACCAAGTCGAGCGATGGGATCACGGGTGGCAGTTGGAGGGTCCAAAATAAAACTCGGCAGCTGAGCGAAACTAATTTATTACCAAAACCACTATTAACATAATCAAAAACGGCAGAAGGCCACGATATAAAATAGGCAGAAGGCCACAATATAAATTTTCACTTAAATAAATAACAAAACACACAAAAGCTACAAGAACAACAAACTCAACAAATACCAAAATTAACAAATTAACAACTACATGGCCTATCTGCAGTTTAGCCTGAGACACCCCAAAACGTAAGAAAAATTTAATAGGCCCCAAATAAAAGTGAAGAAAATAATAAAATTTTTGGTATCACCAATTACACCGGCAATTTGGCCCGCATCCCTTGATTCCACCGGGCCAGGGAGTAAGCCGGAATCCCTGGGCAGCTCCGAATTAAAAGTTAAGCAAAAGAACAATAATCCCCTTTTGGTGAAAGTTTAAAAATTAAACAATTTAAAAGAAAATATAACACGGTACCGTTCGAGTAAAAATTCACTTCCAAACACCCCTAATACACGTAACCCAAAAAAATAAATAACAATAACTAGGCCTAAACATATGAATAAATAATAACATGATTTAACAATGGGGACCTAACAAATATAAAAATCTAAACAAATGTAACAACCAAATAAACTAATTAAATAACTAACAATAAATATAAATAAATATTAACATAAAAAATATTCTTTATGTATTTTTAAAGCTTTTCTTTTTAAATAAATAAAAAAAATATAAGTCCCCATGGCTGTTTCATCCATCACTGTTCCAGTTTAGGCCTAGGCCACAAATTAAACAGTTCCACAAACTTTTTTTTCTTCTTTATATTTCCTGTATTTCACTGTTTTTCTTGGTTTATATATTTTTTTTTTTTTTTGTAAAACTTTCAACAGCCCCCAGCTCAGCCGCCGGGAAACAAAAACATGGAAAACACTGACCTGAGGACAGGAGACTTATACCACAGAGATGTAGAGCGGGTAACGGGCGACTCCAGGCTCCAACATGGTCCTCAGGCCAGGCTAGCAGTGCAGAAGATCGGCAATTCCCCGACGGCAGGCCGAGGGTGAAACGTCCTACTCAAGGACCCTGGACTGAAAGTCCAAACACAGCAATTAAAAACAGTCCAGCCATCACCACCAAAAATACTATACATAACCACTAAATATAAGTGTGCCTGATTTCGCCAAACTTAACATGAAGAGACAAACTTATACATGATTGGAGCAACAAGACAGTGAAAGATTAACTTTAGGCTATGGAATATTTAACAACTTACAATTTAACCAATTACAAGTTAACCAATTACCAAAGAAAAATTGCGTATATGAACTAAAAAAGACAAACTGAAAACTGAGGCTATGGATACATGAGCAATAGGAATTAACATGAAAAGCTAAAGATAGGCTAGGTTATTGTCAATGAACAAAAAATAGGGTTAATCGGTAACTACAACTGTAAAAAGGCTCAATAAACATCATACAGAACTACAATTGAAAATAAAACAAGATATAATAAAGCAATTACTGGTAAACCTGTAACCTGGAGCACATGGCTCAAACATAGGTTAAAACATCTAGACAAAGAATATAAATTTAACAAAACTCTGAAAACACAAGTAAGAACGATTAATATTATTTAAACAAAAGTATTTTCACCAAAAGGGTGATTAGATATTAAAACTTACAAAATGACCACTTACGTTTTAGTTTGTCTAGCCAAACATGGTAAGGAGGTTCGGCCGAGTAGAACTCTTCTCGAACAATCTAGACTGAGCAGACAGGCCAACCTGACCGAAGCTGCTGGAACACGGAACGAAACGGAACTGGGCCAACGGCTACCAACGTACGCGGAACGCAGAGCGTGAGCGATCTCAGGCAGCCTGGCAGACAACAAAAAAAAACCGAAATGTACCGGTCAAAGACCCGGTACAACCTCCCTCTGCAAAACCTCAACACACCCAGGCAGGGGAAAAACTCGGTACCTCAGGGAACCAAGAGAAGACGAAGACCTCCGAAGAGTGGTGTTCCAAGGACGTCCAAGAGAACCTAAGAGGGGAAACCCCTCGAACAGGGAGCAAACTACCCTGACTGTCGGGCCCGACAAGAAAAAAGAGAGAAAGAAGACTCTCTCAGAACAGCCACCTAGGGCGCAGAGGTGATCAATCTCTTTGCCCCAAGAAACCCCCAGGAACACCAACTCCTGGACCAACCGTTCCCCGGAAAGCCTTAAGCTGGGACACATGGGCTTTCCTGAACACCCTGCCTGACTGGGGATCAACCAGCAGAGCAGTCACCGGTGACAAAAACCTGTCGATGCGGTGGGGACCAGACCACCGATAGCACAACTTTGCAGCTCTTCGTTCCGCAGCCGAACTGACCGGGTGAGCCTGACAAAGAACCAGATCTCCAACCTGAAAAGGGTTAGGAGTACGACCCTTATCATACCTCCTCCTCACTCTCTCTCTAGCACGTAGCAGGTTGTGCCGAGCAGCCCGCCACGTGGACACTACGTCAGTGGCACCTGGCGTAGGTAGAAGATCCTCTAGCCTCCACAAGTTGGACAAAGGATTGTTAGGAGGGTAGCCATGTAGAATTTCGAAGGGAGTGGCATTGTGACTCTCATGCTTGGAAGAATTAAAAGCAAGCTGGAGCCAAGAGAGACTCTCATCCCAGGTGTTCTGCTTCTCAGCATGGAAAGTAATAAGGGCAGACCGAAGATTGCGGTTGAACCGCTCTGCATGAGAAGGCTGTGGGTAATAAGGAGAGGTAGTCACATGCCTGATACCATTGCCAAAACAGAACCTACGAAACTCATGGGAGGTAAACTGGCTACCGTTGTCGGACACAAGAGTGGAAGGCACACCAAAGTGCTGGAAGAGTTGGGACTGGAGAGCACGGATGGTGAGCTTAGCCGTGGCACTCCGAAGTGGGAAAAGCCAAACGAACTTCGAGAAAGCATCCACACAAACAAGTAGGTAGGAGCTACCTGACTTGCTACGGGGAAAAGGACCCACGTAGTCGATGAACACCTTCTCAAAAGGACGCTCGGCCACCTCAGAAGATAACAACCCTAACCTTGCATTCTGACTAGGCTTGCTGAGAGAGCACAGGTGACAAGCCCGCACTCTGCCAGCAACATCCCGGTCCATGCCCTTCCAGATGAAGTACCTACGAATCTTAGCGATGGTCTTATGAATGCCAAGATGACCGCCCACAAGAGAAGAGTGATAATATTGAAAGACCATCGGTACTAGATGACTAGGCAGCACTACACGGGGTTCACCCCTCTGTCGAGGACGGCAACAGAGTACCCCTTTGGACAGAAAATAGGGAGGGTGGGCACCTCCCTCTTGAAGCTCACCTAAGATGACTGACAGCTCAGGATCTTTCTGCTGATGGGACAGTAGGTCGTCAAAAGCCAGAGGAAAATCCAGAAGAACAGCACCACACTGAGCAACAGCCTCAGTCGGTGGATCACTGGGTTCGTGATACATGCGGGAAAGAGCATCCGCGATGACATTCTGGGTACCCCTAAGATGTTGGACTCGGAACTTAAAAGCAGAAATTTTGACCACCCAGCGACCAATTTTCCCGAGCTGTCGGGGATGGGCAAGAAGCCAAGACAGTGCCTGATTGTCCGTCTCCAGCAAGAACTCAGCGTGTTCCAAGAAACGCCGAAACTTGTCCGTACCAAAGACAACAGCCAGACACTCTAACTCATAGATGGAAGAAGCTTTCCTTTCCTGGTGAGACAACGTCCTCGAAGCAAAAGCGATGGGCTGCCTGACCCCATCAAACTCCTGAGAAAGAACAGCAGCAATGGCGGAGGAGGAGGCCTCAGTCTGAAGAATGAATTCTCTACTAAAATCAGGCATACGCAGGACAGGAGGTTGCATGATAGCCTCCTTGAGAGCATCAAAGGCAGTCTGCTGAGCTTGGCCCCACACAAAAGGGACACCTTTCTTTCGCAGCTCGTTCAACGGGGCAGCAAGCTCGGCCACGTTAGGGATGAAGCGACGGTAAAAATTCACCATCCCCACAAAACGGGCAATCCCCTTGGCATCTCGGGGAGGAGGAAAATCCCGAATGCCCTGGGTCCTCGCAGGATCTATGCAGACGCCTCGAGAAGAGATAAGATGACCCAGAAAAGAAATCTCAGGACGAGCAAAAGTGACTTTCTCTGGATTGACGGTAAGGCCAGCTGATTTGAGGCGACTAAGAACTTCCTCCAGATGTTGCAGGTGTTCCCCGAAAGTCTCACTGTAGACAAGAAGATCGTCCAGGTAATTGAAAACAAACTTGAACTTCACATCATGGAAGATGGAATCAAGCAGACGAGTGAGAGTCTGGGCACCCACAGCAAGACCCATAGGAACCCTAGTGAACTGGTAAAGATTCCAGGGAACACAGAAACTAGTCATAGGCCGTGATTCCTTCTTCAATGGAATCTGATGGTAGGCCTGGTTCAAATCGAAAACACTGAAAAACTTAGCCTTACCGAACCAATCAAACGCAGAATGCAAATCAGGCAGAGGTACCGAGTCAATAGCGACCTTAGCGTTGAGCCTCCGATAATCCATCACAAGCCTAGACTTACCATTAGGCTTGGGCACAAGAAAAGCTGGACTGGCATAAGCAGAACGAGACGGTTCAATCACACCCTTGCTCAGAAGATCCTCAATCATAGCCCTCATAACCTCCATCTTTGGGGGAGCAAGTTTGTACGGATGACTTCTAACTGGCTGAGAATCGGTGAGGTGGATCTCATACTCCAGAAGAGAAGTGACCCCAAGCTCAGGCGTAAGCACATCAGGAAACCGCAAACACAACCTCCTAATGGCCTCCGCCTGCTCAGGGGGGAGATGACCAACCGGATCCACCTTGGGTTGTTCGGGCTCACAACCCACCTCTCTGACTGCAGGAGGGCAGTCAGAATCCTCTACTAGAGGCACCAAAACTCGCCGATTAAACTTGAAAAACATCTGGCGCTTCTGGAGGTCAAGCACCATACCACTCTTAGAAATAAAGTCTGCCCCTAGGATACAAGAAACCGCCAGGTCCTTGGCAACAAGAAAACCCCACCTCCAGGAAAATCCTTCAATTTTAAAATGTAATGACGCCTTTAGAAGTATGGGTAGAGGAGTTTGGGATGCCGTCCAGCAAGTAATAGAAGAAGGCTCGGTGTGCCTGACAAGTCCTAAGGCGTCAAGGGACTCAAAAAGAGAAAGGCTGATGATACTGCATGCCGAACCAGAATCAAGAAGGGCTTGACACACCGTACCACCAAAAGATACAAAAACGCCAGGACACACCGAGGTGACCGCACTAAGTCCCAGGGAAGCCATGCCAGCAAGGCCCGAAAAATCCCCGACACTCCTGCTATGGGCACGTGTCAGAGGCAAATGGCCACGGTCAGTCGCAACAACGCGGGGAGCTACTGTGGAGGCAACCCCCCGCGCTGAGCGTTTCCCGCCCCACGACCTCGAGCACGTGGACAGTCACGTCGAATGTGACCAGGTTGGCCACAAGCAAAGCACACAACCGGAGGCCGAGAACCACGACCCTCCACTGGCTGACTCACACCTACAGACATAGCTGGTCGACGGGTGGGGAGAGCACGATGACTCTCAGAATCCCGCCCTGGCTGGTCTGAGAACTGCACGCTGCGCGAAACAATGCACAGCTGATGCAGTTCCCAAAAAGTCGAAGGAACACCAGCAAAAACCAATCTGCACCGTTCTTCGGGAGAAATGCCATCCAGGATGACACGAACGGTGTCAGCTTCAGAAAGGGTGAGGCGCAACGCTTGACGAGCTTCCTTGACTGAAGAGACATAGGCTGCCAGAGACTCGCCCCTACCCTGCGACCGATAAAATCTGTCCATGACCATCCTCTCCCTGAGTCGAATGGGCAGAAACGACGAAAGTAACTCTCGGTGGAACGAGTCCACCGAGGCATCGCTGGCCAAGACAGAACTCAGCAACTCCCCAACGGGACCTCTACAATACGGGAAAACCAGACGAAGCAAGTCCCCAGCCTGCATGCCGGGCATCTCACTAAGTCTGAGAAAGGCCACCAGAAACTTAAGAAGCTCCTCAGGATCCATCCCATCGATCACAGGGAGATTCTGGATCATGGGCGTGAGAGGGTTAGGTAGCTTGTGGTAGCTCAGCTGCAGAAGAGCAGGTGAACCCAAAGAAGTAGTAGGAACGGCAGCTGGAGCCGAACCACAAGCAACCTCAACAGAAACTCCTGCAGGCTCAGAAGGAACCTCAGGCACAGTGAGAGCCGGTGTCTCAGCCTGCGGCCTCGACACATTAGGCGACAGTGCGAAAATAGGCCGCTGACCCAGACCCGTAGGAGTCGTGGAACCGGAGAGTGCCCGAAAAATCTCCTCCAGCCTAGCCACACTCTCCAAGATCCACGCCCTTCCCGATGGTTCCAACCCCGGCGCCCGGTTGACCAGCCTTAAACGGGCAAGCAGATGCCCCAGACGTGCAAGGCGGCAGGCCCGGTCACGACCCACTGGAGGTTCAAACTGCAAATCCTCTAACACCCCTTCCCAATCTTCCACCTTCCGTTTACAAATCCCCAACTCATCACCAACCTCCAGCAGGTCAGACCAATCCACCGCCGTACCCGCGGACAACTGCTCCCGCAGCAACCTCCGGAGATTCAAAACATCCCCTTCCGGAGTCACACCCCGCGACCTCAATTCGAAAATCAACTCCTCCTTGACTAGGAGCGCAACATTCTGCAGATAGGCCATCTCTAACGCAACAATTCTCAACAATACACAAAAAACGACAACTCCAGGGTCCAAGACGAACCAAACCCTCAGCCTACCGAGCCACTGCCGACCACTCCAATCCACCCATGAAACCCATTCAACAAAGTAACCAAGCGGATTGCCTAGGTTTTTTTTTTTTTTTTTTTTTTTTTTTTTAATACAAAGTTAAATGATTTATTTGGTTTTTTAATTGTTTTTCTTTTTAAATAATTATTTATTTGTTTCTTTTTTTTTTTTTTTTTTCTACGTATTACCAAGACACCTTGACGGTAGGTCGGGCAACCATGGCCTACTAACTGGCGAACACCCACCGTCAACAACCAAGAAAGAATTAATTTTTTTTTTTTTTTTTTTTTTTTTTTTTTTTTTTATTATAGGCAACCACGCTCTGCTACCAATTGAGACCCATCCCCCCCACCAAAGCTGGAAAGCGTGCCAACCGGGGGATGGCTCAAACCAAGTCGAGCGATGGGATCACGGGTGGCAGTTGGAGGGTCCAAAATAAAACTCGGCAGCTGAGCGAAACTAATTTATTACCAAAACCACTATTAACATAATCAAAAACGGCAGAAGGCCACGATATAAAATAGGCAGAAGGCCACAATATAAATTTTCACTTAAATAAATAACAAAACACACAAAAGCTACAAGAACAACAAACTCAACAAATACCAAAATTAACAAATTAACAACTACATGGCCTATCTGCAGTTTAGCCTGAGACACCCCAAAACGTAAGAAAAATTTAATAGGCCCCAAATAAAAGTGAAGAAAATAATAAAATTTTTGGTATCACCAATTACACCGGCAATTTGGCCCGCATCCCTTGATTCCACCGGGCCAGGGAGTAAGCCGGAATCCCTGGGCAGCTCCGAATTAAAAGTTAAGCAAAAGAACAATAATCCCCTTTTGGTGAAAGTTTAAAAATTAAATAATTTAAAAGAAAATATAACACGGTACCGTTCGAGTAAAAATTCACTTCCAAACACCCCTAATACACGTAACCCAAAAAATAAATAACAATAACTAGGCCTAAACATATGAATAAATAATAACATGATTTAACAATGGGGACCTAACAAATATAAAAATCTAAACAAATGTAACAACCAAATAAACTAATTAAATAACTAACAATAAATATAAATAAATATTAACATCAAAAATATTCTTTATGTATTTTTAAAGCTTTTCTTTTTATATAAATAAAAAAATATAAGTCCCCATGTCTGTTACATCCATCAATGTTCCAGTTTAGGCCTAGGCCACAAATTAAAACAGTTCCACAAACTTTTTTTTCTTCTTTATAATTTCCTGTATTTTCCACTGTTTTTCTTGGTTTATATATTTTTTTTTTTTTTTTGTAAAACATTCAACAGCCCCCAGCTCAGCCGCCGGGGAAACAAAAAAAACAATGGAAAACACTGACACAGTGAGGACAGGAGACTTATACCACAGAGATGTAGAGGCGGGTAAACGGGCGACTCCAGTGCTCCAACATGGTCCTCAGGCCAGGCCTAGCAGTGCAGAAGATCGGGCAATTCCCCGACGGCAGGCATCTGAGGGTGAAACGCTCCTACTCAAGACCACCTGACTGAAAGCTCCAAAATCTACAGCAATTAAATAAACAAAGCGTCCAGTCCATCACCACCAAAATAACTATACATAAAGACTCACAGAAAATATAATTAGTGTGTGTCCTGAATTTCAGCCAAACATAACAGAAGAGACAAACTTTATACATGATTGGAGCAACAAGACAGTGAAAAGAATTACCTTTTATGACTATGGAGAATTTAACAACTTACAAATTAACACCAATCTAACAAGTTAACGCATTAAACATTCAAAGAAAAATGTGCGTATATATAACTAAAAAAGACAGAGAACTGAAGAACTGGTCGAGGACAATAGATAAGTCAATGAGCTAGTTATGAATCTAACATGAAAGAGCATAAAAGATAGCCTAGAAGGTTAATTTGTCAATATGAACATAAAATACGGTTAATCGTAAACTACAACTGTAAAAAGGTCCTTCAAAAAAAACATCATACACACAACAATTGAAAATAAAACAAGAATAATAATATAGCAATTTCACTGTAAAGTACTCTGGTAACCTTGGAGCCACTGATGGGACTTCAAACATAGTTAAAAACACTATACTACGACCAAAGAATATAAATTTAGATAACACATACACACTAAAAAACACCAATCGTAAGAAACTGATTAATAATATATCTTACAACAAAGTATTATTCTCGATAACGGGGCGGGGGGAGGCGAGAAGGGGTGGTTTGATTGAGTAATGAGAGGAAAAACACTTTAATCAAAATGACCACTTACGTTTTCAGTTTAGATCATATCCCAACATGGTAATGGAGGTTCGTGCCGAGAAAGTAACTCTTCACGAACATCTACCACTGAGCAGACAGGCAACCTGAACCGATTCAGCTGGAACACTCAAACGA